>BHFT01046380.1:0-11405 GCA_004320025.1 Laticauda laticaudata | reverse complement strand
TGCAGTGAGTACACAACGGATACATAGCGTTTTCCAACAGATGGCAAGCTTTTTTTAACGTTTTACATCCTCTTTGCCTCCATAGGTGCTGTGGGACCGGGCCTTTTGTCAATCAACCAAGATTAAAACAAGTTCTGATGCCATATCATGTGAATCTAATAGTCAATGTCCACATAGAATAAATACACACATGGAAATTATATTATTTGTTTTAGCTAGTCTTCCCAGGTCTTTAAATATTTTGGAGAACACACTTTATCTGTTAATGTACATATCTTAATTTCTGTGCTTGGCAAGCCATTTGTTGGTTGGTTGGTTGATTTGTTTATTTATATTTATTTCTGCTTTCAAGTCATTGTTCACTCTTGGCATCAGTCTGGACTAATCCCTGCAAGTTTCTTAGCAATATTTTGGAAGCGGCTTGCTCTTGCCTGCTTCCTAGGGTTGAGAGTGAGTGCCTGGCCCAAGGTCACCCAGAAGGCTTTGTGCTCAAAGTGGGACTATAAGTCATCGTGTCCCCATTTTTAGTTTACTACATTAACCACTGCACCAAACTTGGTCTCTTCTTTTAAATATATTCAAACTATTTGTTATGAATATTTTTGTTACCCTTCCAATGTGTCCAGATCTATAAAAATGCTATTAATTATGATATTTTAAGCTTTAAATAATTGATACATTAGATTTATGATCAAAATAATCAGTGCTGTTTTAAGCAATATATTGGAAAAGAGAACTATTTAAAACAATATTCACATGTGTATGTGACTCAATCTAGGTGACAGACTCCATAAATCAAATATATTCTGTGCAATTGGCACCTGTTGCTGCCATGATTTACAAGAAAGTTAATACTAATGGGACAGACAACCTGATTTCCGGTCAAAGTTTATCATATAGGCTTCTCCTGTTGCTATGAGCTGAATCTATGTTTAAACACGCTTAGTGTGGATCTGTCAAATCAATGAGACTTTGTAACTAAGCCCAGTTTTGTGGGTTTATACTAAACATAATGCCCTGCAGCTACTAGTCTTTTGAACATTGATATGAACATAAGTAAACATTGACACAAAAGCAATGGTATTTACTTGTGAGAGAATGTATCAATATGAATAGGCTCAACACTGACTAGGTTTTAATTTACTACATGTTTTATCCTGGGCATTTGAACAAAATATTTGCCACCAGACTTCTGCAAGACAGAAGACTTTAAGTCAATTATTGACTCAATGTGACCCACTAAATTTTATAACTAAATGATTTGAAGACAGGCTTTTGTAGCACTGTGCAATACTAAGAGTTAATTCTTACATACTGCATATACATACCCACAGGGGTAGGATTCAAATTTTTAACAACTGGTTCTGTGGGCATGGCTTAGGTGGTGGACATGGCTTCGCGGTCATGTTATTGGCTGGGCATGGCCAACTCAATGTCACTCACATTGAGGCATGCATCTCCTCGCCTGGCCTCTCATGACTGTGGGGATGCTGCAGCAGTTGTAAATGTGAAAAATGATCATAAGTCACTTTTTTCAGTGGCATTGTAACCTTGAATGGTCACTCCACACAAGCAAAGTACCAGCAAAGGAGGGGGAAAAAATCCAGAGAAGTTCCAGAGACAGGAAGTCTGGTCCTGCCAAGAATGTAATAAGGGGTACATGGAAGGCAGTTTCTGTAAGCAACACCAGAATGTTTCCATCTTGCTTCCTTACAGGATTAGGCCAGTAATTTTTTCTAACAACCATTCTCTGAACTGTCTAGAATGTTAATGGGACCGATTCTAGCAAATAGGTGTGAACTGGTAGAATCCCACCCCTGCATACCCACCATTCCCTTTCAGAGTAAAGCCCATGTCACACCAACCAACGGATGTAAAGAGGATGTAAAATGGACAAAAAAAACTTGCCATCCGTTCGAAAACGCGATGTACTCACTGCCTCCCTTTGGCTTCCTCTCTATCCATCCAGCATCCGTCTATTGACGTTTCATCCGCTCCAAAGTTTTTGGCTGCCCAAAACTTTTGCGCCGGGAAATGTATCAGTTCATCCGTTCTGCATCCGCTACGCATCCGCTACACATCCGTTACAATCCGTTACGCATCCGCTATATCCGCTAGGTGTGCACTATGCATCCACACAACTCGCATCTGCTCGGACGCAGGGAGGAAGCGGAACGGACGCAGAACGGATGCAGAATGGATGCCTAGCGGATGCAGCATGGAAACAAAGCGTTTAAAACGGAAAAAACGTTTGCAGAGGACCTATCTCGGATATTAAGGATGTCTACAGGATGGCTAGCAGAAAACCTATATTGCCTATAAAAAGGGGGAGAACTCGTCTGCATCTCACTTTCAGAACAGCAGACCCGCGGTGCAGACCTTCCAGCCTTCGTCTGCCTCTTGCTCTTCCACAAGCATCCAGTCATGTCCACCGGTGATATGTTCAAAGTCCTTTCGGCAGCCACCATCGGTCTCGCAACAGTGCGAAACCATCTGCAGGCTCTGTGAAACTCTACTGCGAGAGAAAAAGAGCACCCCCAAGAAGAGTCTGGAATCTGAAGATGGTTCGCCAGAAGAGCAAAGGACGGACTGTACAACAAGCTTTGATGGTAGGCAGCTGGAACGAGACTCTTGTGCATTCCAGAACTTATGAGGATGCCTCCAGCCATGTTTGATGAAACTTGTGCAGCGGCTGACACCCCAGGATTGACCAAGGCACACACCACGCTTCCAGCCCAGCCTGGAACCTGGCTCAAGGTGGCACTCACTCGTTGCACCACCTGGCCTCAGGGACCTCCGACAGGGAGCATGCAGTGCGGCTGGAGGTGCCATCCAACACCATCAGCATTTGTGTCAGAGAAGTGGTGCAAGCCATCATCGAAGAATACAAGGACTAAGCTCCTCCAGTGCCCCTCACTGAAGAAGGCTGAAGAAAGTTGCAGTGCAGTGGTATCAGAAGGGAACTTCCCCACACCATATGAGCCATAGTGGCAGCACGTGGCCTGCAAAGCGCAGCACAGGTCGGGTCCACTGATATTTCAACTACAAGGGCTTCTTCTAGCATCGTCCTCTTCGCCATGGTCGATGCTGACTCTAAGTTCATGCTGCATCGATGCTATCAGGCAACGGGTCATTTCAGATGCCCAGGATAACAACGCGCAGTCACCTCAGGAGGAGCTGGAAGGCAACCTCATGATGGGTTTCCCAGATCCAGCCACCCTGCCAACGAACGCAAAGAGGTGGCCCTACTTCATCGTGGAGGATGACGCCTTTCCCCAAACAACCTAACCTCATGAAGCCCTACATTCCAGACTCCTCCCTGAAAGAGAGGATCTTATCAACTACAAGGCTGTTGCCCAGGCAAGGCGGCGTGTTGAGAATGCGTTTGGGCATCCTGGCCAACAGTCTATCAGGTACTTTCTCACACCATGCAGCATTTGCCCAGAGACGGTGAGGGAGGATCATTGGAAGCTTGCTGCATCCTAACAAATCTCGTGCGACACCCGCTACCAGTCTTGCAGAACAGGCTGCGTCGACCTCCAGCAAGCAATGGGGACATTGGAGCGTGGGGAATGGAGACAAGGGTGAACTGATCGATATTGAGGATGTGCAAGGCCCAACAAAGGCCTCAATGAAGCGAAGAAGCAGCGCAACCTCCTGAAACACTGGTGCAACTGCCCAGCTGGAGCAGTGGAAGTGCAAGACAGGATGGTAGGATGCTTGATGGATGCTCCTTCAGCCTGTCTCATCACACTGATGAGATTGTTCCCTGTATGTTTTGGTTGGCTTACAATGAACAGGGCATTTAATAAAGAGTTGTGTTTATGTTGACATGCGTGGATAATTATTACATTATTATTGATAATAAAGGGCCATAGGTGTGGAACCTGGGAAGGTGGACCATACAGTCCCCACTATGCTTGCACTGGAGGTTTATCTATCCCACAGCTATTACCCATCCCACAAGTTATCCTAACCCATCCCAAAGCTATCCTTACCTATCCACAAAGCATGCAAAGGCTTAAACCATTTTTTTAAAGTTTCACCAAGACTTTATTTAAAAAAAAGAAATGAAGCAAGTGTGTGAATCATAAATAGACTTTATTAACAAGAAGCTATAAAACCAAAAAGAGTCTCTTGGCACTCTCTTGGTCGCTCAGTCTCAGGGGTGAAGGGTCCAGGTGCTGTGGAGGTGCTGGTGCTGGAAGTGCTTTTCATCAGCTCCTCCAGAAGCAGAAGCAGCAGAAAGCCCCAGCCCCAGAAGAGCGAGCCAGTGCTGCAGAAGCCCCAGCAGAACCAGAGTGAGGGCCAGGGGGCGGGATGGTAGCCCTGCCCTCTTGCCAGGGCTGGCAGCAGATGGCTGAGGCTTGCTGTGCTTCCGCATGGTTGTGGGGTTGCTGGCTGCAGGGAGGCTGGCAGACAAGGCTGGCAGCAAGCCTGGAGGGAGCAGACCAAGGCTGGCAGGAAGGCTGGCACCAAGGCAGGCACCAAGGCTGGCCAAGGCAGGCACCAAGGCTGGCAGGAAGGCTGGCAGGCAGACGTGAAACCAAGCTGGAAGGAAGGCAGGCACAGGCTGCAGCAGAGCTGGCAGGGAGGCTTGCAGGCAGGCTGGCAGCAAGGGTGGCAGACCGGGCTGGCAGCAAGGCTTGCAGCAGGCTGGCAGCAAGGCTTGCAGGCAGGCTGGCAGCAAGGCTTGCAGGCAGACATGCAGCAGGGCAGGCAAGGCAGCCAATCCGTCCGCAGCAGCAGTCTTAACTCTGAATGGCGACCTGCTTCCGAGCTAATTCCGTGTTTTTCCGGGGGCTGATGCAATGCATCCCCCGCATATGCCAATAATGCCAGGCATCCACTAGGCTTCCTCTGTCATCCGCTCTGCATCCACTACTGCATCCGCTTCATCCCGCTGTGCATCATTTCTGCGATCCGCTGTATCCGTTCTGCGTCCGCTTTGCTGAGGCCCCCCGGAAGCCTGCGGAGCGCCATCCGCTGCCATCCGCTTCCATCCGCTGGCTTCCATTCTGCACATCCGCTTTGCATCCACCCTGAGTCCTCCCCTGTCTGTGTTATCCGCTCCGGTTATGCAAATTTTTGCCCCTTTTGAGAGCGAGATAACAAACAACGGATGGAACATTTTGCTCGTCCGCTGTGTCCTTTTTGCATCCGTTGGCCAGTGTGACATGGGCTTTACTTGCTACATTTTTTTCTCTGCTTTAAAGAATCCCCTGTCTTCCCTTATACTTCTGACATCACCAATCTATGAAATGTTGGTGATATGTCTGGTGAAATTATATGTAGCAGCCTCCTTCTTGGGCATAATTTTTTTTTCAAAAAGCAATAGCGTGCAGTACTGTAAATAGTATTTCACATGCTTTAACCAGAATAACTTGCTGTTCTACAGCAAAGTGTCATTTATAAATGTATGTAGGAGATCCCTATATATAATTCTAAAACTGAGAACTTTCTGATTTCTCCCATTTTTAAAGAACCTTTTTGAAAAGTTCTTTTTTCATGCTGGATCAGCAGCTGGAGTGGACATGGACTGAAAATGTAAGGTCCATTGCCCAATATCATACGTAAGTCAGCATGTGTTTTGGTAATTAGCTGTTCTCCCTTCACCTTCTGCAGCAATAAGGCAAGCTCTGATATGACAGGTAGGATGACAGTAATCAGAATTTCCAGAGATGAGTTCATACTTTTGGGGGGCACAATGAGAGAGAATCTGTATTATGATGAATTATATCTTTTAAGTTCCGCTTCCTTCTTTGACACTATATAGCAGGGGTGTCAAATTTGTGTCATCATGACATCATCGCATGATGCATTGTGACTTTTTTCCCCTTCACTAAACTGGACATGGGTGTGGCCAGCGCATAACCCATCTGCCCCACAGGCCATGAGTTTGACAGCCTTGCTCTATAGGATCATGTAAACTCCCATTTTCCTAATCTGAGAGTATTATATTTAGTTTCATAATGAACCAATTATAGGTTTAAAAAATTCCAACCACAGATGGTAAAATCCCTGATGATTATCCATTTCCAATAAAGCTTCAGCCTCTTAATTACACCAAATAGCCAATAGAAACATTGGCCAATTTTTCTGGTTTGTACATGACATAAGACCATTGTGTGCTTAAATTCAGATTCTGAATTTAAATTAAATTCTGATTTAACTAATGAACCAATGTGGTTGAAATGAACGTTAACTGTGAATCATGATTCACAAATCAGTTTTCAGGTTCAAATAACATGTTAAGCCTTAAACAAAAGAAACCCAACAATTTGGACAAAGTGTTAATTCAGACAAAGTGTTTTGAACACTTAGGAAAAATAACACAGTTGAAATGTATTTTGTATAAAAATGGCATTTCTATTTGCCCTCTGTTTCCCACACTATCGATCCATCCATTATATTTCTCTTTCTCCCTCCTTTATTTGGGGTTTGGGAGATTTGTATAATCTGGCTTATTGTTCCTGCTAAAGCCACTGACCTTGTCTCTTGTTTATTTTTTATTTATTTTATTTTGTCACATGATTATTAGATAACAGGTATAAGTATAAACATGGTTATGAATACATGAAATGGATATGAATAAGAGAAAAATAAACAATAGGACAGGGACAGTAGGCACATTGGTGTGCTTATGCACGCCCCCTCATTCATCAATGACCTCATTCGTGCCAGAGGATGTAGCGTGCCAGAGGATGTATAGAAGACAGATGGGAAGAGAGGAGGAGGAAGAGGAAAATGCTCAGACACAAGGATGATGTCTTTTCTCTGAGGCAGTTACTAGAGAGACTGTTTTAATAAAATTGGGGTCCTGAGGCATGTGGTTTATCCATGAAGGTATCAGAAGTCTTTCTTCCTTTAAGCTCTCAGAGCAGAGAGATACCCCAAGTTTGACATGACTTCCATCTCCAACCTTTGCAAGAGTGGGAGAGGGCATTTCATTTTCTATCCATGCTCAGGAAGCCACGTCCACAAGCAATTTTATTTGGGTACCTCAAAAACATGCCATTTTCTTACCTCTGCCCATTGTTAAAATATTTTATATCACTGCTAATGACAGACAGAATCCAGAAGAGAAGTTTGCCCAATGTGGACTACAGGAAGTCCTCAACTTACAACAATTCATTTAGGTGACTGTTCAAAGTTACAACCATAAGAAAAAAGTGACTTATGATTGTTTATTGCGCTTATGACCGTTGCAGCATCCCTGTGGTCATCTGATCAAAATTCAGACACTTCATACTTATGACTATTGCTATGTCCCAAGGTTATGTGATGCCCTTTTGCAACATACTGACAAGCAAAATCAATTAGGAAGCCAGATTCACTTAACCACCATGTTGCTAATTTAACAACTGCAGTGATTCACTTAACAACTATGGTAAGAAAGGTCATAAAATGGGGCAAAACTCACTTAGCAAATGTCCCACTTAACAACATAAATTTTGGACTCAATTTTGATCATAAGTCAAGAAATGCCTATTCATTTGCCTTTTCAAAATCTTAAACCATTATCTGCTATTTCTTTTATAGGAAAGGCCTAAACTAGAGCCAAGGCAGTATAATGGTTAATACTAGAATTAAGAGCAAGGAAGACCACAGTTCTAGTTCTTTCAATCACAGACATTCACTGGGAGAGGAGAGGAGAGTTACTTCCTCCTATTTTGTGCTAATGCAGAAGCACATTTATGACCACCTAATTGCCTAATGTGGAGGCATGAAGGAAAGAGATTTAAACAGATACAAAGTGATTTTTTTTTATTTCCCTCATACAAAACATCACATTTACCACAAGAGGGAAGCAGAGATCCGTTTTAGATTGTTAGCCTTCCATGCCTGATAACAGGCTGCAGTTTATGATGTTGAAGCCTAGTTGAATCTGTCTGAATCTGGATTAACCCTATCCGAGGGTCAGGTGACAGCTGCCTTAAGCGGTATGCAATATGAAAGATGGGGAAAATATAATCTCCCCCCCCAGCCCATGCAATATCTACTGATATAAAACTATTTACAGAGACCCAATAAGATTAATGTTTAAGATGTCGGGAGACCTGAATTGTTATGCACCCATCAGTCTCAGAAACTCAGTAGCTCATTGGGACATTCTACCACACAAGGCTGTTTTTTGTTGTTGTTTTTGTGGGGAAAATAGGAAAAGGGAGTTCTGCCTTGAGATCATGGGGAAAAGGAAAGAGATAAATCTAATAAATAACTTTAATTTGCCCTATTTGGGGTTTATATTTAAATTGATGAAACCATTAAAAGATGAAACATAAAATTAGGAGCTCATTTCTACTCAGTGTGTCATGGCAAGTATTCCTATTTATTTATTTATATTGCCGCCTATTCGCCCATGGCGACTCAAGGTGGTTTACACAATGTAAAATCATATTTGAAATAAAAAATAAAAATAAAAACAATAAGAACTAACAAAAAAATCAAATAAATTAGTAAAGTACAATAGAACATAATTTGGGAAAACAAAACAAAAACCAACTCCCAACCCCCCAACCCGACGATAGCGGGTCACACTAGCCATTTTATGGGTTCCATCCCTCTCTGGGTTCCCCAGGCTCGCTGGTAAAACCAGGTCTTCTTTTTACCCCGAAAATTCCCATTGTCTGAAAATGTTCCTATGTCTAGGAAATTTCCCCAGAGTTCTTGGTCTACCTCACTTTATGCATCATTGTGAATCCAAGGTGGATTTCAACAGGTAGCCTGGTAAGGACAAAACCAACCAAACTCATTGCAGTATAGCTCCACTTCAGTGTGGGCTAGTAAAATAAAGTGGCTTTCATAGCTGAAAAGGAAAATAAGGTCATAGCATAGACATCCCATGTAAACTGTTGTGATGCTACAAAAATAATGAAATGTGTGTTATATCACATACAAGTCTTGTCAAAGTTCTGACGAACAACCTGATTTGCTTAGGCTTGTTAGTTGGAACCCTGACAGTTGTCATATATATCTATCCTTTGCTCTCATGCAGTAAATGCCCATGGGACTTGGCAAAAGAGTTTACACATAGAAATGCTTTGCCTTACATAACTTGGAAAGATGGTTTGGAAGATGGCAAAACCAGTCCTACCTCATATAGACATATTAACTTCACTCAATATGAGATTATTCCTGCTTTAGCTGCACAACTCTAGGATTGTATACATACATCCACCAACACAGAGAATAGTGTTGACACAAAGCGCTCTACCGCTCCAAAGCCTCCTCTAAAATCTTCTTGAGGATTTGAAAGCCCTTCAGGGCAAACATGAAGGCATGTGAGAACGAAGAGATAACTTAGTGCACAACAAGAGTTTCTTTCTGTGTTATTGAAGGCAACCAGGGCTTCTTTTGCGAATAAAGCCATCCTCCCTTCCTCCCTCCGTGTGCACATGTATGCGAGAAAGAGTGAATGAACAAAAGACAGCTTTCAAGATGTAAGAACCTTCTGCACCAGAATGTGATGCCCCCAGGAACAGAGAGTGCTCAGTGTGACTCTTGCTTTAAGATTATAAAACAAGCTACATTAATCAACTTTCTGTTGTTGATCTAGTACTTTCCAGATGACATGCAAAGGAGTTTATTTTCTAAAATCAGGTAGTTTTTCTTAAAAGCCTTAGGATTCTTCACAGTGAAATCTCCTTATATCCATATGTAGATGTTCTCTTGTACATAAATAGAGCAGGGGGAGGGGAGAGACAGTGTCCCATATTCCTTCTTCTTACCTGTCCTCAAAATCCTGTGGTGTTATAAATGCTTTTGGCTGAATTTGTTGAAGCACTCACATTATTAGGAACTCTGAGAAACTTCCTTGACTGCAGATGTTCTTTGAAGGTGCTAATTTGAAGACACTTTCAGGGCTTTTTGTAAGGTTCTGCCCTGAAAGCAATGGGAATGAATGAGGCTTGATGTTTGTCCACAACCCCTTCCTGCTTTAGTTCTTAAGTTCTGCAGAGAGCTTTTTTTTAAAAAATATGGGTTAAAAATAAGCCATCTGTAAGTCATCATTTCTTATTTCTCACTACAGTGCTGAGTCGAGTGCAAAAGACAAGATGGTTCATCTATTTCTGCTGCCTGGGCAGAATTTAGATTTCAGCAGTTTGTCTCAATCCAGCATGAAAAGGTGTTCTTGCAGAAATGTCCAAATGGGACAGTTATCTGGGGCTGTTGCAGCAAGCAAAAACATCACTTTGATGGAGCCTTAGAGACAAAACATCTTTTGAAAGAAAGTCAGCTGCAGTAGGTACAATTGATTAAATCCAAGAGGGAAATATCTGCAAAAGTCTTGCCTTAATAATGTAATTTCTGGGTATCAAGAAGCTTCCCTCTGTTTTTCACTTTCTATACACAGACACAGAAGCACAGAAAGACACACATTGGGGATTAGGATAGAAAGAAAAAAATTCTGTGGTTTAGAACCATAATGGAGCCTGCCTATTATGATTATAAATCATGACTGCTATAAAACAGGTCACTCATGTAACTGATGCTATTTTATAATATTTTTTGGTGGTCATTAAGAGAATCACCATGTTAATTAAGTGACTGCTATGGTTGTTAAGCAAGGGTTTGTTGTGGGCATGGCTTTGTCAAAAATCGGAAATAATGTGACTGTGTGATGCTGCAAATTTGGTCACGACTGCAGGAGGCAACCATCAGAACTTTAATCTGGATTTAAGTTGTTCCCAGGTAATCAGTCGTAACTTTGGCCACTAAGCAACTGCTCATAAGTCAACGACTATCTGTACTACGTTTATATCTGTTCAAAGCTCAAATGTACATTCTCCATAAGCATGGAGAGCATTTGCAATGACTTGTCTCAATTGCTGAAGAGGAATCTTCTTATGTTTGATGAAGTGGACAATAATAAACACTTTTGCTAAAATAAATTCATTCTCCTTTAAGAACTCCAGATTCTCTCATTTTGTTCTTTCAAACAACACTCCTTTGCATCCAGTCTCCTTCAAGCTCAGGAAGGGAAATGTGGCCATAGATAGAGAAGCACTGGAGAAGCATGTGCCAAGACACCAGCTTTGTGTGTGTTTGTTACATTGTTGGCTCACTCAGTTGTATGAAAAATGCAATAGATGCAACAGCCTGGCAGGATGGATAATTTGCAATGCAGCCCTTTCATGTGCCCTTAATAATATCTTCAAGACTGGTTCTAAAGGCCCTGTCACACTAACCGACGGATGCAAAACGTTTGTAAAAAGGACACAGCGGACGAGCAAAATGTTCCATCTGTTGTTATCTGCTCTTAAAAGAGGCAAAAATTTGCATAACCAGAGTGGACAACACGGAAAGGAATGGACGGGGGGAAGACATAGGGCGGATGGAAAGCGGTTGCTCCACGGAAGCCTAGCGGATGGAAGCGGATGGGAGCGGATGGCACATCCGCA
>BHFT01046379.1:0-22329 GCA_004320025.1 Laticauda laticaudata | reverse complement strand
GGAAAACATTAATACTAAGACTTTTCCTTTAAAATAAAATGCAAAAGTAAAAATTAGGCTCCAAAAGCAAAAAGAAAAACAAAAGCAGGTTCCAAAAGTCCAGAGATCCAAATAACTATTACAAATAATAAAATTTGTAAAATCAATGCAGAGACATTTTTCAGTCAATATATCCATCTTCTCAAAAATTTCTTGTGATTTTATTTTTATTATAAAAAGAAAATGTCAATGACATTCATATCAGGCTTAAAGGATAAAGCTGTCACAAAACTTATTAAAACTGAGTTTTCTAATTGTTCATGAGAAATAGATTATAATACAATAATGTATTATAAAGTAATAAAGTTTTCTAATTGTTCATGAGAAATAGATTATAATACAATAATGTGCAGGTAATCAAAGATAAGAAGATCTTTATCTACTGGACGTCATTTCACATTTCCTCAGAATTGTGGTCCATCCATCTCTAGAAATTTAGGACTGTTACCTAGCCTAAGTTCCTGGTAAAGCTATAAACTTTAGAATAACAAAACATGAAATAAAGTGTTATAAATTTCAGTAATTTTCAAACACAATATTTACCTGAATTATCTGAAGTACCTGAAGTATGATAAAACTGCTCATTTTGGCCATTTAAGTGGTTGCTTTTGCAAGGACAGTCTTCCTGACTTCCAATTAGCTATGCCATGGATTTCCAATTAGCTATGGTCAGGCAACCCATATTGGTGAGACTTGACCAGCCAGCCTAACCAAGAAGATGGAGACTAGCCCTTCTACATTGGCCTCTGATATTCACTCCAGTGGCTGTCTCTCCTTCTTTTGCTGCCACTTCCCAAACAAACATTGAAAAGTGCTTCCAAAGTAAATGACATCTCTTGTTTCCTCCCCAAAAACACAACATAGCCTCACCTTATTCCTATCCTTACTGGTGTCAATTGCCTCTTTTCAAGGATGCACCCTGTACCCATTGGTCCAAAATTCTTTGGATAAAAAGGACTTAGTGGGGTATGGGTAGAAGATGGGAGAAAAAAAAATAACATTAACAAAGACAATGAATGCAGTGTTGGAGCACCAGTGGTGGCAGCAGCAGCTACTTACCTGTGCAAGCAAGATAACAAGACTGATTGAGTTCTAAAGGTTTCAGCAGCTTGAAAAAAACCCTCAGTAAGCAGCAATGATGCTACTTGGAACTTGATTTGGAACTTGGCAGTAACCATGCCTTCCATTATGAAGGCAGCCAATAAAGAGATAAAAGTCTCAGTAGCAAGCAAGTTCATGGGCAAAAAATTGTGCCATGCTGCGATTAGGAAAGATCTGAGTAGAGGGCAAGAACCGAGATGTACATTAACTTTTAAGACTTAATTTTAAAAAGCTTGAAAAGATTAGTAAATTAAGACTTAAGCATATGGGTTTTAACTTGGCCAAGCTGACTAAGAGTGAGAGACATTTAGCCTATCCAGAATGGATTGAACCCACAGTGGGAAAAAGGAAATAGGACTTTGCGTTCAGGAAATCTCCAAACCTTAATTATGTTTTCAAGAGGAACCTAGTCATCTTATTTGTGTTTTGACTCTTTGCTTCAATCAGTCTTTTTTTCAGTTAATTCAAACAAAGATATTAAAAACAAAGCATGATAAAATTCAAAATATGATCAGAAACATTCCCCATGAGCATGTTCTTTTTTCCTGCTTTTTCTGTATTTATTTTTGTGCTAAACTAAAATTATAGCATAATACTGTCTCGTAAAGGGGCCTGGAGTTTTTAAATTTTAAAATGATTTTACAACTGTTGTATAACATTTCAAAATCAAGATAATTTTCTGATTTCCTTTTGTTAATTAATAAAGATACATATTCACAGAAAGAACAGATTTATCTATGCCTGCATAACTTCAGGATCAATATGATTCTCTTTTAACTTAAATACTTTTAAAAAATACTTTTGAAGAAATACTTATTCAATTCAGCTTCATTAAAAATTCTTTAAAATGTATTAGCTCTGATTTATACATTGACAGGATCCCTGTGTTTGATTTTATGATTTTAGTCCTGTATTAATTCAATGATACAGGAAAACTTCATTCATCTCTTCCATGTAAGATAAAAGACCCACACATAACATTTAATAGCAGCTGTGTTGAAATCTGTGGGCATGCAGTTGCATTCTACATGCGTTGATTTTGAATGTCCAGAAATTCAAAGTACTGGCCTAAATCTGGGAAAAGTAATCAATGATTGAATTGTTTGCCATCGCTTGGAAGTCTTTTCAACTGTATGCTCATTTGTGAATCTCTTAAAATAATTAATTAATGAATATGTTTTGTAATTCAAACTGTAATCATATTCTATCAATCTCAGTTTGTATTCTACCTCTTGATAATACAGTTACAGTTCAACCTGTTCTGATATGGAGCTACATGAATCCCCAGCCAATATGACTGCAGATTGGTTGATTTTATCTTTCCTTGCAGATTTTCCTCATCAGCATTGAGGGATTGGGATTGAAGAAAGAGGGCTAGAATATGTGCCTTCATCTTACCTCCAAAAACTGATATTTTGGAAATCTGAAGAAGTGTTACAACATACTATTTTTTTCTAAAAATCATATCTGATTTTTCCTCTTTCTTGTCCCATTATTCTATTCAGTGCTGAAGGCTCATTTACAACAGAACAATTCTATAAATGATTATATGAGGCATCTTTATATGAAACATCTTTTCATTTAGCTCCTGACCTCCTTCAGTAGGTGAACTCCGAACTTCCAGCATTGATGAAACATCTGAAAAAATTACATCCTGAAATTACATCCTGAAAAAATTCATCACAAACTAATTTCATGTTTTTAGTACAGTGGTGTCTTAATACTCATAATTAATTGGTTCCAGGGGTGGGATATAACTGGTGTAACTACTGGTTTGGTGATTTTACATTTTGCTATGCGCGTGTGTATATCGTCGTCAGCTAGCTGCCTGGACAGCTGAGCAGTACTGCACACAAGTGCACAGAAGTTGAAAAAGCCCTTTTTTCCTGCTTTTTCAACCGCAGCTGTGTCACGCAAAGCAGCTGCAGTTGAAAAAGCAGGAAATAAAAGTCAGGTAAGACCCCTGGCAGACAGGTGGGCCAAAACAGCAGCAGACATAGAACCATTTCTGTTTGCTGCTCTTCAGAGCAACTGGTTCTAAAGAGGTGGGCAGAACCGGTAGAATCTCACTCCTGATTGGTTCCGGGAGGCATGACTCATACAAAAAACAATAAGTGTCAAACAAATCACATGACTAGCACGTAACGTTTTGTTTTGACTGGAAAGGGAAGTGAGTCACAAGGCAGCTAATACCAACAACTTCTAGCTTGTGTACCGAGTACCAAACAAATGATGAGTAGTGGGGGGGGGGGAATTCCCATCAAAATGTATTGAGTAGCAAATTTGACAACTTTCAGAGCAGTCGAGTATCGAATGACCATGGTATTTACTGTTAGTATTATTTTTTATGTTTTTTTTTAAATATGTGGGTTTCATATGTAGTCTTATCTGTTTGTTGCACGTGCTGCTCAGAATCACCCACGGTGAGATGGTAGGTATATAAACTTGATTGATAAATAAATTAACAAATGAATTCCTTGATTTTGTTGAAAGCAGGTTAAAAGTATATATACATTAATCATTATTCATGTTTAATTTCTTCCTGGCTTTCATTTGATATAGTGGTCTGAAGAACCGTGTGCAGCACATCTTACTCAACGAGATGGTTATCAGGCAGCAACGCAAGGACAACTCAAAGATCAGCTCTATCAAGAAATTATCCATTATTTTGACAAAGGCAAGGTAATAAGGAAAAAAAAGTTACAATATTTTGACCAAAAGTTGCAAACTCTGTCTGTGTGAGGATAATAGTATATTTCAAATATTTCTGAAGAGTATTTGAGACATGAGGAAGAATAAAGTGGCATTGCCAATTATCTAGGAATAGTTATAGTTATTACAGATTTATGGGAATAACCTCTGCAGGTTCATAAGACTTCTCAGTAAGCTAAGTTTTAACTCTAAAGAAAATTTTATGAGACTCTATGTGAGCTTACTTCAAAAGTGAACCTTCTGAATGATTGTTCCTGATTCTGAACCTTAAGAGTTGGAATGATATGATGTCCAGTCTTGAGTTGCTTTTCTTTGCTGAGAATATCAAACAAAATGACCAGCAATTTGATATTACTCATTTGGGGTTTTGAGAAGATGAAAGACTTTCTCTCTTTTCTGCCTTAAACAGACACTAAGAACTGAATTAAATATTATATGAGCATACATCAAAAAAAATAAAACTAGCATATGTTGTATGATTATTTTCAAGAATGTTTGCTAAGTGAGATAAGACACTTTGCTAGAAAAAGGTTCCCTGAGGATGGGATCCAGGACAAGAACGAAAGCTCAGAAGACTAAACCAATCTGGGTGACCAACCCAGATTGGATCCTGCAACATTATCCTGGGACATGTATATTTGCCTTCTTTCATAAAAGATATTTAATTGAATCATGCAGTTGTTAAGTGAATCCAGGTTTCTCCATTGATTTTGCTTGCTAGAAACCATCTGGGAAGATCGCAAATGATGATCATATAACCCCAGGATGCTGCAATCATCCTAAATACATGCCAATCTTCTGAATTTTGATCACACAATCTTGGGGATGTTAGGATGATAATAAGTGCAAGGGCTGGTCATAAGTCTCCTTTTTCAGTGCTGTTGTAATTTTGAGTAGTTGCTAAACTACTAGTTGTCGTAGTACTATGAGTTGTAGACTACTTATGTTTATTCTTCTGACTTTCCCAGAGAGGATTTATATCCTCAGACTACTGACAACAACCGCTGGAATAGAGGAGATCCAAAATCTGTTTTGTCTTCACAGGGTGAGAAGCTGGCTTGAACCAGCTTTTCTCCGTACAGCAATCACTGTGCAGCCACCCTGAAGTGGACTTCTTTCTGCTAGCTCGTCATTAAGTCACCCACCGGTGACAACTGTCTGTTGCTCAGCCAAAGAAAGGCTTAAGCACCTCAAAATTGCAGTGCTTCCAGGCAGCGTAGCAAAACAATTTTGGAGGTTAAGCCATTTTGTATATCTGAATGTAAAAATATAACATTCAGCCTGAAATTGCATAATTGGATGAGCAAATAAGTATTATAGAGAACAAGTACAAGTTGTCTGCATGATCATTTTGACAAAAAAATAATAATGGAGATAGATGTATCTCCCTCCAGTATTAGTTCTTTAAACTGAAGATGAACCAGATGTTATTGAGCACTTTGGGTTCTAGAATTCATTGTTCACCTCCTCTTCCCAGTAGAGAAAATATGTATTTTCAGAGAGTTACTTTGTGTTAGGTATCAACAATAAGAAATATAATTCATCAGGTTCATGTGCTGTCTTTCCTGAAAGGTTTAAAAGAAAAATAATGTACAAATGTGATAAATAATAATTAATGATAGGCTTGGGGATTTGTGAAAAAGTATCCAATCTGTTCTATCTCTAAAAGGAAATAACAGGGACAGCTTTTAAAGATGAATTTTCAGGCAGTGAAACAAATTGAATTAGAAAGCTGGAATTTTTTGCAGCATATTTAATGACTTTAAATGGCTTGAGCTGCTTGTGGAGGAAACAACTGCAAAATCTCTCTCTAGATTTTTAAGAACTGATTTGTGCATTTCTGCTATTATGGTATCGAGCTGTTTATGAGCAGCAGGTAAAGTATCTGTTTACAATGCCTTAACCTGTGTTGACCTTTACCAAATGAGGAAATCACAGTTTGCAAGAACATTGTTTTTTATCAAACAACTTAATTTTTAATTGGACCCTAATTATGTAGTGTATCATAAATGGAAAAAGGAAATAAAAGGCAGCTTGTCGAGCACTGCTAGATGTTTACTTTGCTTCCTTCCCTTTGCATTTTAAAAGATCAGCATTTTTTTTACTTAGTCATTAGCATTAGGTAACAACTTTTATTGCTCTTTCATTATCCTTGAATTTTTTATCTGAAACTTTGAACGTGTTTTGTCTGTCTCTTCGCATTTAGGAAACATGAGAAGTTTGAATCCACTTTTGGACAAACTGACAGTAATTGCAAACTATTATATTTAATATGTGCCAAAAATAGTTTATGTTTCCATTTCTTCAGACAAGATCCCCTTCATCCATCCTGAAATTTAGTTAAGGATGTATATATATATATGGGTCATTTCAAGATATGAACTTTATGGGAAGTGATAGTGACTGTACAGATAGTCCTTGACCAACAACCGTAATGGACTTGCTCATTACAGTCAGAAGCAGGGGTGGAACTGGTTTTTAATTTTATGGCCAGTTTAGCAAACTGGCAAATCCCACCCCTGGCTGGCTCCACCCACCCCTCCCCTCCCCTCACCCAACCTGGCACGCTCATCCAGCAACTGGGCAGAGAACCAGTTGTTAAATCTTTGAAGCCCATCCCTGGTCAGAAGTAATCATTACAGTTGGAAGTGCCAATGTGATCACCTCACTATGAACCCTCATCCCTGCTCTTTCATATATGGTCATTAAACAAATGTGTGGGTAATTAAGCAGAGTATGGGGTGCGTCAGGGCCCCTGAGAAGTGTAGCACAGGCCCTGCCCCATGCATCCTTTCCCCCCAGTGAGTACCCCATGATGATACTCTTGATGATTGTATCTTTTCTTTTATATATTTGCATGAGACAAATTCCTTGTACTGTCCCTCAGAGTCCCACAGGTCTTGGGCCTTCTTTCTGTCCCACCACATCCCACACTCTTTTCCTCACCTTGCATCACTCATTGTGCATTTACCTTTTGAAGATCTCCAGACACTGCTCCATTCTTGACCCTTGTGGAGCAATCCCAAGTAGATGCCATTTATGACACTGGACACATTGAATTGTGAGCACTCTGGAAATAGTGGTCGCATCTAGGATCACACCACACAGGCTAAGAACAGAGCAGCCTGTATTTCTTCCTAAATGGAGTTCTGGAGATCTTCAAAAGGTAAGTGAGGAATAGGATATGGAGTCCCGTGTGGTGGGAAACCAGGGCCTGAGGGAAACCAAGTGCCTAAGGGACCTGTGGGAGAAAATGGATAGGAGGTGGGGGAGCACGCAGCATCCCTATAGTCAGTCATAAGGATGAATGAATGCAGGGGCACTGCAAGAGTTCTAACATTGGAATCGGGTCATAAGAAGCTTCTGGATGTTCTGCCATAACGTCAAACTGTCACTAAGAAACCAGTGATGAGTCAACAACTACCTATATATAGTGTCTCGTTAAGACTTTCCTTAAATAAATGCAAGGAGACATTAGAACAGTATTTTAAAGGTTGCTACTGTCCACCTAGCTTATATCTCAGGAAATATTTATTGAATTTAAAAATAATTTCAGAAAAATAATTTTACAAATTGTAAGTTTTAGTTTCTGAATCATTATGATAAATTGTACCTCCTCTTTTGACAAATAATATTATTTTTCAACTTTGTTTTTATGTGGGATTTTTTAATAGTTGATTATACATCTTGCAATAATTATCCAATACTTAATAATTTCAATACATTTTTGAAAAAATATTGAATAAAAATAATTTTAACTCATAGTTCCATCCTAGAGTGCACACTTATATCTGTGAGATATTCATTTATACATTAATTTACTTTTTGGAAACAAAACAAAACAAAAAACACTGATTCTGCTTTATGCCAGCAGGCGAGAAATTATTTTTCCCTGCACCCTCACTTTCATCATTTCTATTTGTAGCCCTTTGCCCCTTACTGTTCAGATCATTAATCATTTTAAGCTTACTTAGGGTTATTGTTATATTTAAGAAGACTTGGAGCATGAATTTTGGCAGAAGAAAAAGCAAACAAATGGGAAACAAACAGGAGTTTCTTAATGAAAAGCACAACAAAGAAAGCTCAAACTGCCCCAGGAGCTGCTGATCCAGTTCTACAGAGGAATTATTGAGTCTGTCATCTGCAGCTCTATAACTGTCTGGTTTGGTTCTNGTTTCAACTCCTTCCATCAAACTGACACTATAGAGCACTGCACACTAAACAGCTAGCACAAGAACAGTTTTTTCCCAAACGCCATCACTCTGCTAAACAAATAATTCCCTCAACACTGTCCAACTATTACAAAGTCTGCACTACTATTACTGTTAATCTTCTCATCACTCCTTATCACCCATCCCCTCCCACTTGTGACTGTATGACTATAACTTTGTCGCTTGTATCCTTACGATTTATATTGACTGTTTACTAATATGATTTGATTGCTTATTGTATCCTATGACTATCATTAAGTGTTGTACCTTATGATTCTTGACTCTTGACAATTTTATCTTTTCTTTTATATATACAGAATTCTATCTATCTCTATCTATAAAGTTCAGTGGCAAGTTCCTAATGAAATTTCTCTCTAAATGAACAGTAACACTTGGACTATCAAAAAGTCCAAGATGGGAACAATAAGAAATAAAAAAGAATCTTCAGTGGTTGTTCCTTTAAAAAACAGTTAATATGGGTGAACAAGACTCTGCAGTCGTGGCTGTAAAGCTTATAGCGTGCTAAACTTCCTAACTGAGAGTGATTTGGCATTGGTGGCTGCAACTACAAGCCTTTAACTGTTCTTGAAAAAAGTCAGAGAATTAGAACAATGTCTGGCTACTTCTTAACCAATGACAGTTTTATCAATTCTTGTCCACACAAGAATTGGAAGCAATAGTCCAGAAAGAAAATAAACAAAAGAGCAGGACTAATAGATAACATCCAGAAGCAACAGATATGGGACAAATTCACTGTCATTAAAGACAGCGAATCATGCTTATATTGTTTGTAAATTAGATTATTTAGGTGTAAGGATGAAATTTCATTCTCCGAGCTCGTGGGTTGTTTTATGAACATTTTGTTACTAGATTAAGTAACGTCTTCAGCAAAGGTTAGGAGATGCCAGTGTTATTCTGTTTATAAGGGCTTCAGGTGTGGGTGTGTCAAGTGAGGGTTCTGTTAATGCCTCTTGTCAGCTGTGAATTATCAGTGAGAATCTTATGATGGGTCCTATGATAAGAGGTTACATCAGGTGAGGCTCATTGGGAGGTGAAGAGCTGTTTGTGGGGGCCTTATGTGGGTTAGTTGAGGGTCAGTGCTGTCTCTGGTTGGCTGGACAGTTGATTTGGATTTTGAAGTGTTTGTAGACTGTAGGTCAGTGTATCTGTTGATGAAATTGCTTGTGGAGTGCCATGCTTCAATGTACTTATGAGCATGGCAGGTGGTAATATGGCCAATGCTTTTTGTGTTGCTCCAATCAAACAGGTGCTGTTTGGTTTCGGTGTGGGTAGAAATTAATGATTTGGGATCATGGCGTTTGAGTCCAGCCGATGTTGATGGATCCTGGTTTTTAATTCACGTGATGTTTAGATTGTGTGGAGCTGTTCTTGAAGATATGGCTACCCATTTTCTGGTCATCATTAGTTGATTCCACCAAGTACAAATAGTCCTTGCTTACTGACCTTTCAAAATTCAAATTCAAAAGGAGGCTTATGACCAGTTCTCAAGGTTGCAGCCATTGTAGAATCTTCATGGTAACGTGATTGCAGTTTGGGTGTTTGTCAACTGGCAAACATTATGATGGTTACAGCATCACCTGTGACCTTCACAGCTGGCCAGCAGGAAGTCCTAAGCCGCATCACATCTAATGATTTATATTAATTGGGAGTTAGAACTAAGAAAGCCACATTTTCAGAAATAATCTACTCCATCTAGATCAGCATGGCTGGAGAAAAGAGGTATTTCTATAAATGTATGACCTTTTGAAAAAAAATTGCAGCTGTATTTCTGAGAGGACATTCAAGTTGGAAGGTATGCTCGAGAATATGAAGAATAGTTAATATTATTTATTAATTGGGGCTTTTTACAATGGTTTTGTGTATGTTGTGACTTTTATATATTGTAAATTACCTAGAATTGCAAGAAATAGGCAGCATTTCAATATGGTAGATAAATAAATATTCTACTTTGAAAACAGCTTTAAGCCCATTATCCCTAAAAAATCAAAAACTTTGAGACTTCAGAGGAATAAGCAGATGTTGCATTAAAGAAAAAAGGGCAGAGAGGTTGCAACTGTATCCTGCAAGGAAACAAAAAGAAGAGTTATGTTCATTTGTGACTTTATTTCTATTTTTAAAAAAATATTTTTATCAAACACTTTGAAGAAAGTATTAAAACAAGTACAGGATAGAGCATGAATTAAATGAAAGAATATTTTTATGCATCCTTTCCATTAATAGAAAAGGAACAGAAGAGTGCTTTGATTGCTTATGAAAATTGGGTAGGAGATATGGTTTTTAGGACCATTATTTCTGTTTTCAGGATGATGGACTATTGGACAACATGAATTATAACTATAAAACTAATAAATTATAATTTGACCAA
Source organism: Laticauda laticaudata (assembly GCA_004320025.1). Lineage (NCBI taxonomy): Eukaryota > Metazoa > Chordata > Lepidosauria > Squamata > Elapidae > Laticauda > Laticauda laticaudata. The sequence goes on along the minus strand of BHFT01046379.1, from coordinate 11,880 downwards.
AGCATAGATACTTTTGCTGTATAATGAAAACTGTGTTGATTGGAAGGGGAAGTCCTGAACCATGGTTTGTGCACTGAAGAAAGGAGAAGGATATTGTCAGAGTCTCAGATATGACCTTAGAAGAAATCTCACACATTAAGTTTGTCATAGCTTGGTGAGGCTCAAGGCTTGAAATCAGCTTCTGAGTTTTCACAACCCTGTCTGAAGTGATAATAATCTTTACGGCATACAAGGAAGAAGCTCCTGAAATGTACATTGCCCTCTGTCAACATGAATGTACAGTTCTTTGAAAACAAGGATACATATAACAAGTGGAAAAAATGATTGGTCACCAAGGAAGAGTGCCTGTATATAACAACAAAGATTGTTTCAATAAAGTTAAGGCTCAGAATGAGCTAGAGTGGAGAGGAGGGGAACCCTTTTAAGAGCTGTAAAAAGGGCTTCTTCAAGTGTGTTCAAAACAAAAGGAAGAAGAAAGGAATGTCTATACCAGCTGCTCACAGAGAAAAGGAAAGGAAAGGCAGAACTACTCAATTTCCATCTTATATTCAGTTTCAGGAGGGTAATTGTTCCACAAATAATTATAAAGAGCAAAATGAAGGAGGATGACAGAAATATGGTCAAGAAATGTGTTTACTCTGAATTAGTTGACCATATGATTGCATTCTATGGTTCTGAAGGAAATAACTGATCCTTTGGTTGAAACTTTATTTAATATCTGTGATAAATATAGTGAGACGGTGAAGTGCCAAAAAATTGAAAGGGGAGGGGGTTGTTATTCATACCTTCAGAAAGAAAAAATAAAGATCCAGTATCAATCAGTGTGATATTAATTCTTGAGAAGATTCTGCAACAGATCATAAAGAGATATATTTATAAGCATCTTGAAAACACTGTGATAGCTACTAGAAGTCAGTATGAATTTATCAAGAGTAAGTTTTGCCAGACTAACCTAATTTCATTTTTATTGGATAATTTATGTGAAAATGCAGTTGACATATCTTGCTTTCAACAAAGCATTTTCCAAAATATCCATGGCACCATGATTATTAAGTTGAGCTGATTTTTTTCTGGCAGTAATTGGAGTAATTGCTTACTCCAATTATTCTTAAATCCCCATATATTATGGAAGTATAACAGCCCAAATCTCCAACATCATAGCCAATAATTAGTACTCTAAGAACAGAATGTGGTCTATAATATTTATCATCTGGGATATATTTTAATCCTTCATAACTTGTCTTCATACTTGCATATGTGTTACTCAGCAAAATGGATTCAATACATGATTCACAATGTGAGGTGGACAGTACAACCAACAGATGAATTCACAGTCCTCTGCTCAATCATACTCAGTGTGTAGTCCTCAATGGAACTACATCTAGGTGAAAGGAAGCATGCAATGGAGTACTTCAAGGTTCTATCCTAGACCCAGTGCCTTTCAACATTTTCATAAATGATCTACATGAGGGGGTAGAACGAGAACTCATCAAATTTGCAAACAATACCAAGCTAGGGAGAATAGCTAGCACGTTAGAGGATCAACTCAAGATTCAGAAGGAACTTGACAGACTTGAACACTGGGCCCTGTCTGTCAAAATTCAGCTCAGTGATGAGAAAAGGAAGGCCCAACACTTAGGCAAAAAACAAAAAACAAATGCACATGTATAGAATAGTGGTTCATGACTCAACAAAGGGATTTAGGTGTTCTAATAGACCACCACTTAAGTATGAGCCAACAGTATGCTGCATCTGCCAAAAAAGCCAATGACGTCCTAGGCTGAATCAACAGATCAATCATCATCAGAAAGATGGAACCAAGATCACAAAAAGTGATAGTGCCACTTTGAACTGTACTAATGAAACCACATTTGGAATGTTCTATCCAGTGTTAGTCAGCACAATACAAAAAAGATGTTAAGAACATAAAAGAGTGAAAAGAAGAGCAACAAAGATTATATGGGATCTCAAGATAAACCATGCAATAAATGGTTGAGAGAACTAGGTATGTCTAGACTAGGTAGTCAACCTGGTCCCTACCACCCACTAATGGGCATTCCAGCTTTCATGGTGGGCAGTAGAAGTTTTGTCCCCTACTTTATAATTCACCATTACTGTGGAATCGGTGGGTGGTTAGAGAAAATTTTACTGCTAACAGAGATACAAAAGTGGGTGGTAGGTATAAAAAGGTTGACTAACCCTGATCTAGACTAATGAAGAGGAGGAGTAGGGGTAATATAGTACCAATATTCCTGTATTTGAGGAGCTCTCAAAGAAAAAAGGAGGTCAACCTATTCTCCAAAGTATTTGAGGACAGGATGTAACAGGTGGAAGATCATTAAAGAAAGATTGAATCTAGAAATTTTTTCACAGTGAGAATAATTAATCAGTGGAATGACATTTCTCCAGAAATTGTGGGTGCTCAATCGCTGGAGGAATGTAGAAGACATTGGACAAACCATTTGTCTGAAATAGTATAAGTTTCCTGCTCAAGCCGGGGGTAGACTAGAAGACCGCCAAGTTCCCTTCCAAACATGTTATTCTCTATATTTTCATAGCACATCACCTTTGTTAATTTTAACCTTAGTTGGTTTTTATGGTTTTTGTGTGTGTTTGTGTGATTTCCTGTGATCTGCAAACCTGAACCTTTGGGTTAGCTTGTGAGTCAGTATAAATCAGGAAACGGATTAATTCACTAACCGGATTACATGTGACATTTGGCTGTAAATGTGTTCAATGAATTCAGATAACATTATCTCTTGAGTGCTTCATTTTTTCTCAAGGATCCTTATCTGTCTGATAGCTACATATATTAAGATTGCATATATTGCAAATAAGAAGCAAAAGAAATAAATCCAAGAAGAGACAGGAGGATATTATTAGTGCTATAAGTTTTTTATATATACTTGATAAAAAAAAAAGATCCTAATAAGATTCAAACTGGCAATGCTAGTTTCAGAGTTATCATTTTCTTGGAGGCATTTCAAATAAATTGTTTCCACAGTTCATTCATGTAAAGTTAAAGAAAATTTCAGTGTAAGTTTGTATAAAGATCTAAATGATACCCCATGAAGCATTCATGTCCATTTATAAGAAATGAATGAAGGAAACATCTGAATATTTTTTCAGTAGAGGACAGAAATAAATAAGATGAGAAAGTATCTCAGCTTCTCAGTAGGGAATGAAAAAATGAAAACATAGCACTAGTTTCCTAAGGTTGTCATCAGTATAGTGATCAAGGAAATTCAACTATTGAAATATACATGTTTGGGTAGCACCTTTGGGAATCTTCCATCTGAATACTGATAATAAGAGAAAGGTAAAATAGACCTATATTTAGAAAACTGACGTCCTGAGAGTGTTCATCATTCCATATTTCACTCCTGTTGATTAGGAAGCCACTGAGATATTCTCTAATTATCAACTGAAGTACATCTTGTACTTTACTGATGATTACAAGTATACTGTAGAAGGGCAATTTGTCTTTCCGTTTTAACATTATTACTTCTAATGACAAGGTAAACAAATTTTGGAATAAAATACTAGATATTTATTCCATAAAGAAAACTAAAATAAAAATAAAATATTATTGAGAATGCATTTAATGTTATTTTTAGACCACTGTTATTTACTTTAAGGCAGGAGTGTAAACTCATGTCATCATGGAGTCGTCACATGGCATATGGGACCTTTTCCCACTTCGATAAACTGGGTATGGGCAGCACGTGATTCATCTGGCCTGCGGGCTGGGAGCTTGACAGCCCTGCATTAAGCCATGAAAGAGAAAAGCAATTCCTGTAACCCAGGTGCAGAGAACTTTACCAATGTGAATCATAGTTTCAAAAAAGTAATTTTTATCTAGGTCTCAGTAGGAACCACTTGAAACACTAAATTAGCCACCCTTTCCTACTCTGTCAGTAGGATCTGCATGTACTTTTAAAGGAAACCTTTTAAAGGTACCAACTTGCATTTAAATTTGATAAAAGTAAACTTTAAACCAAAGAAATAAAACAGCCAAATGAATGTTGGGTCTTTTTAATATATTCTTCTAATTTTCTGCCATTTTAAAAAATAATTTAATTGATGTCTGATTTTTTCAGAATGAATTATGTAGCTCTTTTAGTTTAACTAGGTATACACAATGCTTTGCCAGTAAAATGTGCAAATTGTAATAGTTTCTTCACAAGTTTTGTCAACACTTCCCTTACTTCAGGTATTTTCCAAGTTTTTAATGGATACCATCCCATTTTTTCCCATTGATATAGTTCCTCTTCCTCACTGATCTCCCTTCATACTGTCTAAATGAACCTTTTCAAATACCCTTTTAATTTTTACTTTCCTACTTAATTCCTCTGCCTTCTCCAGGCACTGTTAGTTCACAAAGTGCTATTTGCAGACTTCTGGTTTGAACTCCTTCAGCAATCAACCAAAATCTGAGATCATGTGCGATTTTGGAACATGCTTGCCGCCAGAGTGCCCCAAGCCAGCTGGTTTCGGGGCTAAGTCACCCCGTAGAAGTGGTGAAGAGGGAGGAGATTACCAGCAGGGTCAAGGAGAGCCGCATCTTTCCTCCCCAGCTGGCATTACTCCCTTTCCCAAAGGCAGTTGCAGGTGGTCAGAAATGGCCCCTCAAAGAAGATAAGTCGACTGGACAAGAAAGTCTTGGCCGATTCGTGTGTTTAAACTTAAAAGCACACGACGTACAGATATCCCTGGAATTTAACATAGAAAAATTAACATTGTTCCCAAAGAGATTTGACAGCCAGCGAAGGTGACGAGAGGGAGGAAAAGGATGTTGTTTTTTGTTTTTTTTCTCTTCTCTTCCAATATATGCACAGCAAGAGACCTTAAGCAAGAAATATGAAAAAAAAATGTCCACTTTGACATCAAACAGGCATTTAGCTGAAAATAAAATCTCAAAGAGATATATAAGATTTTTGATATTTAAAAATCTTTTAAAAAGCAGAAAGGAGAGAAAAAAATAAATGGGCAGGATCTGGAAAAATGATGGAGAGGGCTGGAACTTAAAAACCTCAAAGTGGATCCTCTAAAAGATACATTTAACCTGAAACTGTGGCAACAAAATAGATAGAACCCTCAGGAAGAGAAAGGTGGGAAAAAGAAGCAGAAGAAACATTTGGGTATTATTGTGTGATTCTGGTATTTGTCTTATTGCAATTTTAAAGTGACTAATAATCTAATTAGGTGGTTGGTTTGAAAACGTGATTTAAAATGGCACCAACTATTAAAGATTGATAAATGGAATCTTAAAAGTCAGAAGACAGATGCACAGAAGGGAGTGGTGCTTTTGCTCGATATTCAACTCTCTAAGACACAAAGGAGATCTGGAACTATGAAGAAGTATAACAAGAAGACGACTTACGGTACAAGCGAAGAAGATGCGCATTACATGAGAGAGTATTAGAGGATAGAGAGACAAGGGATGTAAATAAAGGGATGGCAGATGAAGATAGCGGAAGAAGGGAAGGAAAAGATAGTAAAGAGATCAGAACAACGATATAGAGATAACAGGGAAAAGTATACAGGATGAAAGTACTACGTTATAGCCCTTTAGAGATAATTGTTGAAACTTTAACTGAAAAAGGGATTTGGCAATGTGGCATCAATATATAGTTTGAATAATATATTATATATCAGAATATATCTATATATATATTTCTAAATTATATTAGACGAATAGAAATCAATTTTTTCGAAAATAATATGATGACTAAAATGATGGATAAAATTTTCTGTAATATAGTGGAAGTGTTTGTTAATAAAGTAATACTGAAAAAAAAGTGAATGCAGAAGAATGAAATAGGAAAAGAGTGGAATATTTAATATTATTAATGACTTTATAAAAATATAAGTTGAAAAAAATATGGAAAAAAGAATGTAATCATGGAAAGTCTATAAGTGTATCACAAGGCAAGTATGATTATCAATTGAAAAGAAGTACTAGAAAGTGAAGATTTTAATGAATATTAATACTTAAAAGTTTGAATTGGAATGGAATTGACGTCGTTTGTTTAGAAAGATATATATTTTTTTAAGAATATAGTGTGTATTTTAAGGAATGTGGCAAGCAAATTGATGGTAAATTTATGTATTATATTGGACTTGTTATAATCTTAAAGATATATACATTGAAGTTTACATAAGAGTTTGAATGGATAAAATTAAAAGACTATAATGTGTCATACTCCGCAATTAGTAACTACAGGGAAAAAATTTGTTTAATGAGAAAAAGATAATAGAAATGTGAAAGATAATATGAAATTGAAACAGGACAGATAAAAGTACAAATATAATGATTTGAATTGAGATATGAGATAATTAAAAATAAAGCTGAGAAAATCAAAGGAGGGGAAAGCTATGTAGAAAATGTTAAACAGTAATAAGACATAGAATAGAACACAAAGATGAACATGAAATTGAGTTTGTGTCTGTATAAAGAAGTGATAACCTGTGATCATGCTATTTTCAAAAAAAGATGTTTTATTTGTATTATGGCTTTTTTGTGAAAACCCAAATAAAATTTATATTTTAAAAAAAAAGGCAAAATGCTATTTGCTTATTGATTGGCTTGTAGTGAAAGGCAGAACAGAAATACTTAATACATAATTGAAATGGCATGAGCTTAATTTTTTATTGGTTTATATCCCACCTTTATTGTTATCACTCAAGGTAGTGAACATATCTAATCCTTCCACCTCCTATATTCCCCACAATAACAATCCTGTGAAGTGACCGGACTGACCCAAAGCCTTCATATCTAAGACAGGAGTAAAGCTCACAGTGTCCTGATTTGTAGCCTGGTGACTTAACCACAAGACCAGGGCTGTCGAACTCCTGGTCCCCAAGCCAGATGTATCATGCGCTGGCTACGCCCATGCACCTCACATGACATCGTCGTGACGACTTGACTTTACACCCTGCACTAGACCAAGCTGACTCTCACCTACCGTATATAGTACATACTAAAACTATGGTATGAGTTTCTCCATAATTTGATCATGCCTTCACTAAAATAAGCACCTAACCCACTTTGTTGTGGCATATAGATGTATTGTTCCTACCCTGGATATTCAGTATGGTAGTGGTGAAATGTTAATATCGATACAAGGTTCATATATGCTTTTTATGGATAAAGACATGAAATTAGGAAGCATGACACCATGGCTTTTAGACACCATGTTGGGCACAAAAACAGCTGCGTAACTTTCATGCAGACAATTCTTTTCAGCCTAGGAAGGAGGCAATTGCAAACTACTTCTGAAAATTTTTGCAAAGAAAATTGGAGGGACTTGGCCAAATAGTCATCAGGCGTGAAGCGTTACTGGAACACAAAACAAAACAAAACAAAACAATGTATATAGCTGCTTTTAAATCCATGAAAGCAAAAGTTATCTTAAAAGGGCAGAAGTGAATGAAGCTGGAGATTCTATAAAAACAACTCCTTTGAACAAGGAAATTACAACTTTTTAAAATGAAAGTATAGATCTTGAGATTAGCCAGGGGATCAGAATTTTTGTACTCTTCTTGTTGAAAAAGAATCAGATTCTAAAAGAAAGACCTCTCTTTTTAATTTGTAATTTTAAAATTCAACTGAAGCAGCTATATATATTTTTTGTTTTTTGTTTTTCTCTCCAAGTCACTCTTCACTCCTGGTGACTGTCTGGCCAAGTCTCTACAATTTTCTTTGCAAAAATTTTCAGAGAAAAAAATTCTTTTTCAACAAGAATTCAAAAATTCTGATCCCCTGGCCAATCTCAAGATCTATACTTTCATTTTAAAAAGTTGCAATTTCCTTGTTCAAAGGAGTCATTTTTTATAGAATATCCAGCTTTATTCACAANCTATACTTTCATTTTAAAAAGTTGCAATTTCCTTGTTCAAAGGAGTCATTTTTTATAGAATATCCAGCTTTATTCACAAAATTCTGATGAATTTTCATCAGATAGTAGACACTAGTTTTGTAATATCATATAATGACATTATATCTTTTCTCCCCCCCTCTGTGTGTGTGTGTGTGTTGCACATATATCCTGTCATTTTTCCAGGCTTTTCAGAGTTGTCTTCTATTTTGACATCTTGTAGTTTCCATGCCCATAGATCTAATCTCTGCAACACTAGGTTACAATGACACTTCTAACCTGTGTAAGATTTATACACGTGCTTAAAACTTCCTTACAATTACATCAATGTAGTCATAGGTTTTTATAAAACAGTCACTTTCTACACTTCTTCCACATTATGTATGTAGCATAGAATAGCTGAACTCCATACTTTTCCTACTTTTATGAAATTAATCTGAATGTTTTTCTCTAGCCAGGACAATTTCATCTGAATTGGTTAATATTTACATTTAAGTGTCTTTATATTACTTTACTCTTCATGTTTATCTTTCTGATTAGCCAACTTTTTAATGGCTAACTAGAATCTGTCAGTAAGCGGAGTTCAAATTGAAAATGTTATTGCTGTTGTTGAATAAATATTAACTGAATTCTAGTTTTAAGTACTAAACATTTTAAGAAATATTTTTAAACTTAATTAAAATTTATTATATTTTAACAGATGTGGGAAGAGGCCATTGTCTTGGGCAAAGAGCTTGCAGAACAATATGAAAATGAAATGTTTGATTATGAACAACTTAGTGAAGTACTGGTAGGTTTGTCTTTAACTCACTGTAAATGACTTTAATCACATAAGTATCTCAGTATTAATTACAAAGCAAATTTGCAAAGGATTATGCTGATATTTGAAATGAGCATATTTCACAACATATTGAAAGTAACATGTTTGAATTAGAAGTATGCCTTTTTAACAAGCATATTGTACTTATTTTAGAGTTTAGATAGTCCTTGGGTGGTAATTGGGATCATAATTTTCGTTTGCTGAGCAAGTCTGTTATAAAGCCCACTGTCACATGATCACATCACTTAGCAATAGCTATTCTGAACAGTCCTGGTTGCTGTTGTTAAGCAAGGACTGTGTGGGTTGTTAAGTGAGGACTGACTTCAGTAGTGGTCTGGGCCTGTTTTAAGAGCAGAGTTTACCATAGAGTTATCTTGAAATGTTTATTACTAAACAATTAGCTTGTGAAACTTTATGCACTGAAAGTTTTAGCAAATTTCTTTCCATATACTTTCAGATTGGTATGTAATTATAGTCTCTCTTGTCCTTTGTGTATAATAAGTGATTATATACATTCAAGTACCTCCTCTTCTCTTATAGTGTTTCTATATAGCGCAAAATATAAGTTGATGTAAAAGAATATTATGATATCTGAATTGAATCAAGCAGCAAACTAAAACCAGAAACTTATACCTAAAATAATGAAAACCTAAAGATGCAAAATGTTAGGAATATAAGTCACCTAACAGGTATTTGGGTTAGAAGTATATAAACCAGGATAAACATTTTAAAACTGTATCTTTAAGAAAACGCAAAACTGTAATTAGGTGTGGTTTCTCAAACGGCCATAAAATGGAGCCAGAAACCTGGTTTCTCTGAGTCTGAGTCTCAGAAGAGAGTGTGAGTGTCTCTGTTTCTTTCTGTTCGAAAGTATTGCCGTTGTTCCATTTTTCCTAATTGACTGATATTCATGGATTTAATGTAAGTCTGATACTGAACTGTTTTTGACACTGAAATTTGATATTTTGATTATCCCTGAATTGAAAACTGACTGATCTTACCTGTGAATGACTTTGAACTGTGTTTGGACTTTGCTTAAACGTTCTGGAAGTAAAAACCTACATTTACTGTACAGTGTATCTGTGTACTGTGTGTGTATTATTCAAACACTTCTCTCAAAATAAGTCTCCCTGTATGCGCTTCTTTTTTCTAACAGGGAATTACCTCAACACAAAACATCTTGGCTCTCCCAGTGTTAAGTCTGATGAGCTCATCTATTTTTATTCAAAATACAAAATCAAAAATCCTATGTCATTAATTGTGCTGAGCTTGATAATATGGCATACACACAGACACAGACACACACAGAGAGAGCACCTACATCCATACACTGCTCCCCAAAAAAGAAGGTGGGATATAAATTTGATATCAGTGAGTTTAAAATAAAAGTTTCTAATTCATCCCATGACAGTTCCCATATGTATACACGTGTACAACATACCCTCTAGAATCCCTTGGGATCAAGGCAGTCAACATTTTATAGCAGAACACACTATCAAAAAGCAACCTATGAAGTGATAAAATAGTACCACATGCTGGATTAAGCGTACCATAAATAAGAAGGCCTCTTGATGCAGAACTTTCCAATCAATTCTTATAACTTCAGTCTTTCTGTAGAGGAAGCAGACATGTTTCACATCTAAGAATTAGGTATAAGGGAAGAATATGCTTGAACGTTGTATTGGATATTAGAAAAGAAAAAACAGCATTATGACTAAGGGGTACTACTCTTTGTAGTCGTGCCAGAATAGAACATTAGATTATTAAAAGTTGAGCATTAGATTGTTCCTCTCCCCTGGTTCAATCAAAAGCATACAGTAGTATTCTGAGATGGAAGAAATACTTCCAATAGTACTTTCATTTATCTTCTCATTAAAAATCTGCCCTGTTTGGAATACCATTGTATATTTGTTCCAGGTGATTCAGCTATAACAGCTGCAAGTAATTCTCTGTATCTGACCATCAGATTTTCCCTTTGACTACCAGCTGATACATTTGCAAAAGATTTTCAGTACAGTCCATAAATAAAAGAAATTAAGAGAAATTGGCCTTCTCTTTTCCATTTATCAGTTAGATTTTTCACAGAAAGTAGCTACCTTATTAACATAGCATCCTATAGAACTAGGATGAAATGCATTGAACCAGGGGTGTCAAACTCAAGGCCGATGGGCTGGATCCAGCCTGTGAGGGGCTTAAATCTGGCCTGCGGGGCTACTCTGGAAACAACAAAGGACTGACCTGCAGTGCCTCTGCCAGTGAAGACGGTGCTTGGGATGATGCGCGGGCTCCGTTTTAGCTGGCAGAGGGCTGCAAGAAGCCATCATGGCTGAAAATGGGGCCTAGAGGGGCACAGGAAGAAGAAAGAAGAATAAAGAGGGAAAGAAAAAGAAGAAGGAAGGAAGGAAGAAGGAAGGAAGGAAGGAAGATTATAATGAGAGTGAGGGAGAGTCTGCCTTAGCACTTGCCACCACAGGTGCCCCTGACACAAGAGACATCAAGCAGGCCATGCCCACTCCAGCCCACCGAGGTCAAGCACAACCCTGATACAGCTCTCAATAAAATTGAATTTGACACTACTGCATTAAATATTTCTTATTTGTAACTAGCTGTGATTGGAAAGGTTTATGAAAAAAAAGAAAATACAATCTCCAGAAAAAGAATGTTCTAAAAACTATGCTTTTCTTAACACAGAAAAAACAAGCACAGTTCTATGAAAACATTGTGAAAGTAATAAGACCTAAACCAGATTACTTTGCAGTTGGTTATTATGGACAAGGATTTCCAACATTTTTACGGGTAAGTTAAAAAAAAAAAATTATCTACTTTAATTTTACTGCAGGCTAGAAAAACACATTATGTATTCTATACACTTTGAATGAAAGACAGTATTCCAAATGTTCATAAATCCAGTTTATTGAGAATAAAATAGAGTGGAAGACACATTCGGTGGTCATGGTACAATATTTTTTTTTGAAATTTTTATTTGTGTTTTCACAAAAAAAACATAATACAAATAAAACATCTTTTTTTGAAAATAGCATGGTCTCCAGGTTATCATTCTTCATACAGACACAAACTCAATTTCATGCTCATTTTTGTGTTCTATTCCATATCTTATTTCTGTTTTACATTTTCTACATAGTTTTTCCCCTCTTTTAATTTTCTCAATTTTATTTTGAT
>BHFT01046377.1:0-10640 GCA_004320025.1 Laticauda laticaudata | reverse complement strand
ATGGCTCAAGCCGCGGCAGCCCTTTTATAGCGGCTTGCCTGCCAGCTTGTAGCCAATGACAGTAGTTTAGTTTTGCCACCTTTAAGTGGCTTCTTGGATTGGTTCCTAGTGAACCAATCCCTATACTGGCTTTTTTAGCCAATCAGAGTCTGTGAATTAGGAGTCTACTATTTTCATACAGAACAGGATGGATGTAGCTTAAAATCAGCCATGGTAGTCTTCGACTTGCTACCATAATTGACTAAAATTTTTGTTGCTACGTAACACTGTTGTTAAGTGCCATTTTGCTTTTCTTGTCAAGTGAATTACTGCAATTGTTCAGTTGGTAACAAGGTTCTTTGGAGAATTTGGCTCCCCCATTGACAGTGCTTGTCAGAAGGTTGCAAAAATGATCACATGGCCCTGGGACACTTCAACCATCATCAATAAGGGCCCATTGCCAGGTGCCTAAATTTTGATCACGTGACCATGGGGATTCTGCACCAGTCATCAGTGTGAAAAAACAATGCTAAGTCCTTTTTTTTTAGTGCCATAACTTCAAACTTCCCTAAACTGTTGTAAATCAAGGATGACCCGTGTCTGAAGTGTATTTGCAATGTGCTTCTGTTTATACTGAATTTTCCAGGTGAAACTTACTTTCCTGTAAGTTTTGCTGTTCCTTTAGCGAATGTTTTATTCCTGCTACTGCTTTCCAGACAAAGAAAGGGAAGGGGGGGTCCTAGGATATCCATTTAGCACCATAGGAGTGGTATCCAACCATACTTCTTCACACAAAAAGATTTGGATGCTATTTAGCCCTCCAAATCTTCAAAAGCTTTCTTTTCAATGCCCTGACTTCTAATGATCTCGTTTAAATAAACTGCCTTTTGCAGAAGGCTTCTGTCCTACTTGGAAGTCACTGATAGAAAGTCCTCGAGAACCAAAATTTGCTGACTCATACTACATCAGCTGAACACACGCCAGCTCTCATGGTTTGCCAAGAACTGCCTGTTCCTCCTCATATGATATATAGGAAATAGTTATAAAATGCTACATTACAGTGCTCTCTCCTTCAGGTCCTTCCCATAGAGGTTGTATTTTCCTGCAATGTAATTGAGAATGGCTCGTGTTTGCACTAACTTCATCCCATCAATTTCCACCATGGGCACTTGCTTGAAAAGCAGCCATCCATCTGTAAATGAAAAAGGACACATTAATAGAAGGGTTCTCCCCAATTATGAGCACGGCAGGTGAGTAGAGATGCATTTTATAGGGCAACAGCGGGGAACAATGGCCCTCTTATGACTTTTGGACTTCAACTTCCAGAAATATCATGCTGGCTCAGTTCAGTAGGTCATAAAGAGGCCTTTCTTCCCACCTCTGTTAGGGTAAGCCTAGAAATTTCAATTCTTTCTCTTTTACTTCAGAGAAGAAGTCACTTGGCTTAATATTTAGATCAAAATGTTTTGAGACCATCTGCTGAATGTACACAAACACTCAGTAATGTTATGCTTCACACATTTTTTAACTTTTAAGAGCTGCTTTTGAGTCAATGAATTTGTTTTCAAACTAGTAATGGAAAAAGATAAAAGGTTTTCCACCAAAAAGAATTGCAAGTGCCAAATTCATTCCAAGGTCCATAATCCCAGGCAGAGATTTGTAAAAAAAAAAAGGGAACTCCCTACTCCAAGAGGGAGTTGGAGAGCTGATTTACTGACTTACCGTTGTGACAACCCCGCCAATTAGCCATGTCTAAGAAAAGCATAGTTTAACATGGGATAGGAACGCAACAAATGAGCCATGAGCTTAACGATGACAAAGTCGTGGAAGTTAATCACTTACTACATTTTAAAGGGAAAAATATGGATTTCCCTAATGTCATCATCATGGTGTTCATTGCTCATTTGCCTATTACAGATTTGTATCTGAGAACTAAAATAGTGAAAGGTTATGTCTGAATTAATCATTTATATGATTTGCCTTGTCACATGTTTTGTTTTTGAATTGGCAGCATAAACAATTCTCCATGTTATCTTCATAAATACCTGACAAACACTGCCAGGCTCAGATACCTAATCTAGATTCTTATCTTATTTTCCTCACATTAAATCATAAATCTGCTGCCATGTCTTTTGCCTATATTTTGGTAGGGCAGCCCCTAATGTAGGGCTCTTCCAAATGTAGATGTGTTGGTTGAAAATGATAACATTTATCTTCAAACTTGAGAGAAACAAATTATCCACATTGGCGACAATAGATTCCAAAATAAACCTTATTAAGTAAGAGAAGTTTGGAGGACTCACCTCAATCCCAGCTGCAGTCAACATCCACCTTATGGTTTCCATTCTCCCTCTTCCATTGAAGTAGTGAAGCTTTGGTTTTCCAGCCATGGTCTTACTAAACTGTTATCCTGTGTAGTGGAAGGTGGTCTGGATTCCCAGGAGCAACAGGATGCATTCCAGAGGAATAGGAGACAATGACGTTTAGATAGTTTGGCTTGGAGAAAGAGAGTTAAGACGCCTCCTAGCAATTCTCAGAAAACACCTTTAATGATGCAAGTAGTTGCTTTATTTTTGCAGATTTCTGTCTAGAGGTGAGCAACAATAAAGGAAACTGCTTAGAAATAACTCTATTTTTCTTTATTGGTTTTGGGAGCCTGACACCTACTACATTAAATATATAAATGTAAATCTTATGAAGATACAGATATCCTCAGGCAGAGCAATCTGCATTTTGAAATGCTCCTTTATACATTGGTTTTAGCAAGAAACAATTTTATAGCAGCATCTTCTTCAAAAAAAAAAGTCCATATTATCTTGAGCAGATGTATTTACGACCTGCCCCTGTAGGCACAAAACTATAGCCATTCCTTCTCATCTTCCTCCACTCTTTTTGGGATAATATTTTCACTATTGTAAAACTTTGTCACGTGCAACAATTTAAGACCAATCCAGAATAGCTATTTGAAATGCATTCACACACACACCCCTCTACTCCATCGGGAGTAACTGGTTATCTTTTGGACAAGTGACAAGTAAATATTAGCATTATCAAATATATGTTTACTCCAAAGGAAATTCTACTGAGTTCAATGTCCCTACCTCATAGATAAGCAGGCATAGGATTGCAACATCTATTTGTTAGTGCAATTCTATTAAAATAATTAACGGAGTAACACTTTGCTCACCTAACCTGAAAGACATGTTGGTTTCAAAAACTCATAAACCCATGACAGTTTTTATTTCTGACAAATCCCTTCTTCAGCTCCACATAATTCTGCTCTTTCCCCCAACATTTCCTTTGGACCTTCAGAGAAGAATCTTGCAATCATTTCCATCCTGGTTTATTAATCAACATGAAATAACATTTTGATAATCAATAAGCAAGAAGATGACAAACTTTAAGATTACAGGATTGCCCCTACCACAACTTTCTTCTCAAGTTTCTACATTCGACTACAGACCTGCTGAAAAGCCTCAGTAAGTGCAGATTCTTCTTAGTGCAAGTGATACATTCCACACTCCTTCAATATATAAAGCTCCCAAGCTCCACCTTCTGACAGAAGAGAGGTAAGGAGCAGCCCAAATGGAGGAGGAACTTCACCAGTGGCCAACAGAAGAATTTCTGGGCTTTTTTCCCAGAAGAACTGACTTTCAAATCAATCAACATTGGGGAAAATTGGCCCTCAAACAGAGCATGATGCAGCTTGGTTGTGCAACTGCCTGGGCAGATGTATTAAAGGCATATAGAATTTTGTTTTTNGCTTTTTTCCCAGAAGAACTGACTTTCAAATCAATCAACATTGGGGAAAATTGGCCCTCAAACAGAGCATGATGCAGCTTGGTTGTGCAACTGCCTGGGCAGATGTATTAAAGGCATATAGAATTTTGTTTTTTGATATAATTGCCTCAAAACGTCCTTGGTTATTTTGTTATAACCTCCTTTAAAACTTCTTCAGTCACTAGGTAGGTAAACCAAGGAAAGCCCTCTACATAAAAAGATCCTTTGGCTGGCGAGGAGTCAGTTTGGTGAATAGTTTGCATCATATTAATTTTTATATTAAAAGTTCACACAGCGGTTAAACATGGTGTTAGCTTCAGGATACACAATGAAGGATAGTTCGGTCCTCTTGTTCAAAAGCGGTATTTTCACGTCCTATTGTTGCTTTCCAAGCTGTTCTCTCTTCTGAAGAACTCGTACACATGACTAAGTTGTATATAAATGTACGCAAAAATGAGGTTTACATTTTGTACATGTATACATGTACAAAAATACATTGGTTACTGTTAGTGTGCAAGGAACTGCTGCTCCAGTGAAATGCAACCAAGTATCCATACAGCTTCCAGGAGCTGAACTCAAGTGAAAGGTGTCTTTTTGTTATATAGTTTACTTGACAACCATGCCCTGCTGTGTCATTGTGATATAAAGATATTTCCTTATCTAACAGAGAAACAATGACCAAGGAAGGGCAGAAAAGCAGTGGGAACAGGAACGACTTCTGAATCCTTCCCCATTGAGTTTCCTTGTGGGAAATTGGCAGGGAGTATCAGAACTCCTCTTCCCTTCCCCTTTCCAACTGGCACATAGACCTGGGGTTCTACCTCATGATAATTTGCCATTGCGAAATGATTAAAAGTGTTATAGTTTTTTAAAATGAATTTAATTTATTGTGAAATAAACTTACATGGATCCCAACCCCAATCAGGTACAATGGCTAATAATTATGATGGACAAAACACAATGATAGGGTTTCCACATTTCACTACACCCAGTTGGGTCAGCCATATCACAATTGACCAGAATCTTTAGACATCTCCGGCCAAATCAAACGTGCTGCATTATAGAGCTGAATGCTTTCTTTTCCTGATTCCCTCTTATTTGGTGGAAACCATCACTGGAAAATAATATTAATTAATTAATTAGTTTGTTTGTTTGCTGTCCATCCACCAAGCAGCTCTGGGTGGCTAATGTGTTCTTAAGATGTTAATGGAAGATTAGAGACCTTGTTATTTGGTTGTTAAGTCATGTCTGATTCTTTGAGAACCCACAGCTTGTTCACTCCATCCTCCCCTGTCTCCCAATTTCCCAAATTCATCTTCAATGTGTCAAATGTGTCAATTTAGGTACATTACTGACTTCTTAATTTGGAAGGGATGTGCCCACAATTAAATAAACAAATACATATACACATATATTGGTTCAGAATGTTTTATTTCAGGTTAGTTTAATGGCAAAATCTTATCTTTACACATCCTGATCTTTCTACTGAAGCTCACATCTTGATCTTTCCACCTTAATTATGTGGATTGACCCTGAAATACAGGCCTGCACAATTATAGTCCCTTACAATAACTTGACATACAGTCACTACCCCATCGAACGTTGACATTTTTATCTACAGTAGTGAATGGTCCCAAATTCCCAGCCCAAATTTAGTGAAATATTTTTATTGCTTCAGCTACTATTTTCTCATCCATTGGAGGTTTTCGTGCACTGCCAGGCTGCAAAAATTTCTTAATTGTGGGGATATTACTTATCCTCCCTTTAAAAGCCTGAAAAAGAAGAAAACGAGGGAAAAGTTTAGAAGGAAAAGAAAATACTTTTTAGGTTTTTATTTTTTTAAAATGACATTGCTGAGTAAACGTTTTCATCTGAATAACCAAAATACTATGTTTTGAAGGATCCTTGAATTCTGCTACTTGATCTCAGTTGCAAATTATAATAATGAAGTGAGGTTTATATGTCAACAGAGGCTTGCACAATAAAATTGGTTAAAAGATTTGCTTTGTGTGTATGTTTTTGAGTAAGTGTTGATACCCTGTGACTGCCTGGAGAAATATTTGCAAGGTTTCAAGTTTTTTCAGAAGTTGTTTTGCTTTGTCTGCTTCTTAGGCTGAGGGGCAATGACTGGCCCAAGGCCCAACTGGCTTTTGTACCTAAAGCAGGATAGAAACAGGGTGGGATTCAGTTTTTTAACAACCAGTTCTGTGGCGTGGCTTAGTTGGGGTGGGGCTTGGTCTCATGTGACTGGGTGGCTGACCAACTCGACATCACTCATGTCAAGGGGTGCTTCTCCTCCGCGCTGGCCTCTCATGAGAGTGGGATACTGCAACGGTCATAAGTGTGAAAAATGGTCATAAATCACTTTTTTCAGTGCCATTGTAACTTTGAATGATCACTAAATGAACTGTTGTAAGTCAAGGTTACCTGTAACAAAATACAAAAACCTTCTTTGTTTGCAAAAAGCTGCCCTAGAATACCAATTATTGAGTAAAAATACCTGCAAGCTGAGTTTACAAATCAGGCAGGGTGCCAGAGCACTCTGAAGAATGAAAATACTTAGTTAAAATGCAATGATAACTATCAAGTACCACTCTTGCGCATAAAGTGAAACCCTTTAGCAGAGAGATCATTTAAGCTTTCCAGAAAAAGCACACCAGGAAAAGCAATCCTTAGATTCATCTGCATACACTTAAAGATACCAGCTGGTCTACACTCTCAGAAGATATCCTAAGGAAATCATCCAGATTTAAGGAAAGGTCAACATGTTCCCAGAGAGTCAGTAAAAAAATCAGTGCCAAGCTTGCATCCTGCTCTTGGAAGTACACCCAAAAGACAGTGCCAGATACTAAAGCAGTGAAGGAAGACCTCTCCTCAGATAGAAAAAGAAGGCATGAGGCAAGAAAAAAATTCAACACAATATAAATAATTAAATCACAACAGTATTCGCTTGTTGAAGCTGAATAGGGAAAATTATCCATCAATAATCACAGGATTTAACGTCACAAGCATAAGAATTAACCTTCACAAAAAACCAGTTTTAGACCAAAACTCAGAAAGGGGTATGTAAACTCACAGTTGAATGTTATATTTCTAGCTAGCCAAGAAGCCTTGGTGAATGTCACTCACTTTGGTTCCCAGTTACTAACAACTTTGCTCATCATTCAATTATTTCTTCAAAAGTGCTGATTGTCCAGGGAAGTATTTCCTCCAACTGCAGTTGTAAAAATCTTAAAACACCCCTCCTTTTAAGAAAGTCAAGTCCCAGAAGCTCCAGAGACAGGAAGTCTTGGTGTACTGGCAAGAATGTAAAATGGTTGAAAAAAACAAAAGGAGATTGCTTCTAACTATTGTTCTCGAACTGCTTAGAAAGTTAACAAGGGGTTCTATGGAATCAGACAAAACCGGTAGATTCCCACCCCTGGATAGAACTCATGATCTCCTGATTTCTATCCCGATGCTCTAAGTCTAAGCACTGCACCCACCTGCCTCTCAGGTTTGCTTTGAATGCCAACAGCTGTAGTCAGCAATTCAACACTGATGGAAGATGAAAATTATAACACCTATATTATGTAATGAAAATTATAACACATATATTATGTAATTCATAACACCTAGAGATCCTAAGTACATTTATCTAGTACCTAGGTACATTTGCCTAATAACAGCCTTTTGCACATATTTTAGCTTATCCATATTGCCTGTACCTCCTAAAGTTGAAGATACACATTAAAATATGACTAATAATATAAAGAACTAGAATTCTATGTGAGCATCCCAAGCAGTGGCGTGTTTCAAAATAGTATACCACTGATTCGGTGGGCATAGCTTGGTGGGCACGCTTTGTTTCCACTGATCTTCGGTGCTACCGGTACACCAGGACCAGGCCAAACCATAGAATAGCACCACTGATCCCAAGTGATTATGTATATACATTAATGTTTTTGTGTTCATTAGACATATGCAGATATTATTCTTATTTTAAGCCAGGTTCTACACTTGACAGAAGCAGACCAGAGACTGCACATAACCATTATTATCGTGTGTCACAAACATCTGAGGGTGCTTATAGGGAAGATTATCTAAAGCTTTGAGGATGCTTTAAACTATGGTATACAGGTTGTATACTTATCACGTAAGTGAAGTAGTAGAGACTTATGCATATTACATGCAAATGTTTCAGCTGAACCATTAGGACAGCAATTTACTAATTTGTTGTAACTGCTGTGACTGAGAAAAAAAAGACCCAGATTCAAATGAAAGTCTAATGCCAGAATAATTGCACATTATCTTTCGTAATCAGCCTGATGTGTGTCAACATACCAGGGGAATTAACTATGGGGTATAATTATTGCTGGCAGATTGATTTTGAATGGCAGCTGAAATGACCACAGCTTATTATGCATGGTATAGCAAACTGCCTTACAATTCTGTCATCACCATTTGGAAAACTTGGATCCAGGATCTGATTGGATTTTGATTCAGGGTTCTGCTGCATGTTTCTATTGCTTGCCAAAGAGAAGTTGCTTACCTTTAATAGAGGAAATGTTGAGAGAATGTCTGCCTTCAACTCTTCCACCATCAAAATGCTTTCAAGTAATTGAACATCTGCTCTGCTAAGCTGTTTTCCAACAAGGAAGTCTTGTCCATGATCTTTTAGCACCTTCAGAGCATAATACATGTTAAAGGCTTATTGTATTGTAGATAAATATTCAGAATTGAAAAGGACTATTTGAAGGTCCTGCAAGTTACCCAACTGGAGAAGGTTCCATCCTTTAACGGGGAACTGATTTTTTTTCTTTGATGTTAACTTACGAAGTGAGCTTTAATTTCAAGAGACACATCACAAGGGCTTCTTTAGGAAAACTAAAATGCAATCCTATGCAAAGAGAATGAGTAGACTTACCCCACCAGCCCACTTTTCAATTTTGGAAAATACGCAGCGAGGTGAAGTTTTTCGTTTGTCCTTGTCCTCTTAGCTTAGAGAGATTCTCCTATTCTACAACTATTCTACTTAGAGAGATTCTACCATTCTTTTATGACTTCCAGGAACTCAAATGTTCATATATATTTTCCCTGTTGTTTTAGAAGCCAGGTTGAATAAACATTTTTTCATAAGGATTTCCCATGTAGCACATGGAAGTGATATGAGTCGTGGTGCAGGGGCCTAGGGGTGGAGCTCTCGCCTCACAAAGAGGAGACTGTGAGTTCGATCCGAGGTAAAGGCAAATATTTCTCTCTCTGGGCTTGTTGTGAATATATATCTTGAATATAACTCTGCATTGGTGATAGGAAGGGCATCCAGCCAGTAAACGCTCAACTCCGTTCAGTTGCCCGACTCCACCCCACAAGAGATTATGGGGTCGTTAAAAGGAGATGACATTGAAGTGATATGACATAGGCAATTGGGCATGTGACATACAACATTTCAATAGTGAATAAAATTATGTTTTGGAACAATGCAGGATTTTGTACTTCCTGCTCCAACTATTATTGTAAACCTTCCTGATCAAGAGAAAGATATCTTATAATAAGTTGAATAGTATTCATTACTATCCAGACCAAACGTTTCACACATTCTGTCTACCAGGCAGTTAAACACATCTCATTGTAAATTAAAACCCAATATTGACCACGTGCTATCTTTCATCCAAATCCAAAAGCTGTTGCTGAGAGCAGTGTCCTTCCCACCTGATGGTAAGGTCAGATAAACTCCTATTCTGAACAAACATTTCTGCCAGGCCTTCTGAGAAGAGTATTTACTGAAGATATGAAGTTGGCAGAATGTACTCTCACTGAAGGGAGTTCCCAGCATTTTTAACTGGTCTACACCAAGTTGAAGAAGAAATGCTAGGGTTGCTTCTGTTTGTTGTGCTCCATTTCTGAAATCACAATGTCCATTACCTTAGCTTCCATTTTTCACCCTACCTTTTCATAGACTGGGAAATATCTGTTGGAGGCTTTTTCCAGGATTGTCTGTANCCTTTTCATAGACTGGGAAATATCTGTTGGAGGCTTTTTCCAGGATTGTCTGTAACTCCTTCTCCTTGGTGTCAGCTGGCCTGAAGTGAAGCATCATCATTCCCTCATTGAGATCTACAGTACCTTCACAGTACATGTCAATCCTGATAATGAAAAAAAGATCCCTGTGAGTCTAGACAGCTGTGAATGCAGAGCTTCCCCCATTGAATTTCAGATGCAGAGTTGTTGGAATGACTCGGTTCATTCTTCCAACAAAAGAGTTCCTCCTTTCAATTATGCAACCATCAATTAAAAGCATCAATAGAACTTTGTATTTCAGTTTCAAGTAATTGTATCATGTGACCCTGGGGATTCTGCGTCATCAGTGTGAAAAAACAAAGCTAAGTCCTTTTTTTTAGTGCCGTAACTTCAAACTTCACCAAACGGTTGTAAATCAAGGATTACCTGCATCTGAAGTGTATTTGCAATGTGCTTCTGTTTATACTGAATTTTCCAGGTGAAACTTTCTTTCCTGTAAGTTTTGCTGTTCCTTTAGCTAATGTTTTATTTCTGCTACTGCTTTCCAGACAAAGAAAGGGAAGGGGGAGTTCTAGGATATCCATTTAGCACCACAGGAGTGGTATCCAACCATACTTCTTGACACAAAAAGATTTGAATGCTGTTTAGCCCTCCAAATCTTCAAAAGCTTTCTTTTCAATGAAGAAGAACTCGAGGGAGAGAGAGGGGAAACAGCTGTTTTAATGTGATGTTAGAAGCAAATAAATACATAAAACCTAGGAAAGGAGCACAGACCTAATTCACCAGGCTTAAATAGCACCAAGAAATGCCCTGACTTCTAATGATCTCGTTTAAATAAACTGCCTTTTGCAGAAGGCTTCTGTCCTACTTGGAAGTCACTG
>BHFT01046376.1:0-38376 GCA_004320025.1 Laticauda laticaudata | reverse complement strand
AATTTTTTTTTTAATTTTTTTTTTCAGAAACCACAGAATGACTTCAGGCGAAGACACGGAAAATATTTTCTCCCTGCTCCTCCTCTCGCCGCCGCTGCCGCTCCCCCTGCGCCCAGGCGTCTGTCAGATTGTCAGAAAGGGCTGCTCCCTATGTCCCGCGGCCCAGCGGCTTCCTCCACCAAGCCGGGATGCGACCGGAGACCGCCCGTCACCCACAGAGACCCCAAAGAAGAAGGGCAGACGTTGTGGAAGCAGGACTCGGGGTTTTGTCTAAAAAAGCCCCGGCCGTTGAGATCAGCCCATCCAGTTCACCCTCTGCCTGTCACTCTCTGAGGGCGAACCCTTTCGCTCCACACAACACTTTGTGGATGCATTTTGGGTGCCACCATTTTGTCAAGCAGTTTTGCCATGTCGGGGAAGTTGAGCCAACTAATCTCCTTCTGGTTTTTGACAGGGCGCCAAGTGGGTCCTGTTCCAAAAAGTAGCCGGTGGGACCACAGGGGAAAAAAAAAAACCCCAAAACTACATATTATTACTCTTAAATACACAAGAGTCAAATACAATGGTTTCCGTTCAGTAAATTCTCCCTTCTGTCACATTAGAAATTAACCTGTGGTACCAACTTTTGGAGGTCTTCGGGATGAGGGCGCATCACGGCTTTCAGACTGAAGCCTGGAGATCTGGGGTGATACATCTTTGCTCGAAGTAAAGACCAGTAAGAGCAGAGAAATCTTCCTGGTAAATTGGCTTACCACCTGCTCTTAATCTCTTCCTCCTCTACCCCCACCGTTGCTTTGCCTTATGTAATTGTTAAAGTACCAAGGAAGTTTTTACAAGATGCTATCAGTCCAGGTGGCTTTAGAAGAAGCAGTGGCCTCAGATAATAAGATTCACCCTGCCCAGTACACGGTCTTCAACCTCCAGACACTGGCATGGAATTTGGGTCACTGTAGTATCCACACTTTGGGAGGATCCTAAAAAGTCTCTTTGGGGTGATTTATCCTGAGCTTTGACAAATAAGTCAATGCAGGTAATCCTCAATTTACAACCACAATTGAGCCCAAACTTTCTGTTGCTAAGTGAGACCTTTGCTAAGTGATGTTACAACCTTTCTTGCCACATTTGTTCCGTAAATCACTGCAGTTATTAAGTTCGTAGTGAAACTTGTGAAATGAAACTTGGCTTCTCCGTGGACTTTACTTGTCAGAAGATCGCAAAAGGGGATCACATGATCCCAGGACACTGTAAACGTCATACATACGAGTCAATTGCCAAGGATTTGAATTTTGATCACGTAACCGTGGGGTTGCTGCAACGTGAAAAAAAGGCCCTAAGTCACTTTTTGTCAGGGCCATCGTAACTTTGAACGGTCCCTAAATGAACTGTTGTGAGTCAAAGACTGCCTGCATGCAAATACTTGACAACTACCTCATCCTGACTCAGATCCCCCTAGCTCACTATTGTCTACATCACAGGTGTGAAACTTGCGGTAATACGTCGCGAATTACATTTCGTGATGTTTTTCCCCAGTGGTGGGATTCAAAATTTATTACCATTGGTTCTGTGGCTTGGTGGGCATGGCAGGGGAAGGATACTGTAAAATCCCCATTCCCTCCCCACCCCACTAACCTGCTTTCCAGCTCCGTTCTCCTGTGCAGGGCAATNGTAAAATCCCCATTCCCTCCCCACCCCACTAACCTGCTTTCCAGCTCCGTTCTCCTGTGCAGGGCAATAAAAGAAAATCCAGCCAATCAGCTGGGACTCAGGAGGCAGAGAATAGATGGAGGCGGGGCCAGAGGTGGTATTTGCCGGTTCTCCAAACTATTCCGCTACTGGTTCTCTGGTCAGAACCGGCTGAATATCACTTCTGGTTTTCCCCCTTTGCGTAATTGGGGTGGGCGTGGCCTGTGCGTGATGCATCTGGCCTGCAGGCTGCCAATTTGACGCCCCTGATCTATATAAATTGGCAGTCGACTCTCCGGGTTGAAGACCAATTTTTTTCTAATCCTGCCTGGTAATGCCAGGAGCTAAACCCCTTCCGCTGATTCCATAAAAGTTTTCCAGACTGCTATTTTTAAAGAATGCCACACGTTGTCTCTTGGGATGGTGACTATATCCTCCACCTTGGACATCATAAGTATTTATACCATCTGCTGGCAGTCACTAGTGCCACTAAATCCTCATTTTTAGAGCATTTGAACCCAATGCCATGTTCATACCAACTACTGGCCCTAGGAAAGCATGGCCTGTGTAAATTGGCCACTTTGCACATGCTTTGAACAGCTGAAGGACAAAAAAACACCTCATTATGAAAACTACCAGGGGAGGGAACGCAAATGGTTCTTCTTTCCTTGAATTCCAAATCTTGAGGTCTCCATGAGGCAGACTGAAGGAGAATATGTTTAGAAAGAGGTGCCTCTCATACCGACCCCCATCGCTAACTCGCGTTTACCAGAAAGTAACAAGTGTGCCCAAGCAGCAAGACAAGGGTATTGCTCTTTTAATAATTTGCATCTCCTCAGTTGCATCGAGAGAGATGAAGGGATTCAGGTCTCCAAACCCCTGAGTTGCTGAAGCAGAGTACTCAGCCCCAATAGTCTGGGTTGGGGGACCTGTGAAGTAGAGAGCCCAGCCCCTCTTTTTGCTGAGCTGCAGGGTGGAACAAGGAGGCATTCTGCCTCTAACCCAGTTCGATGGAGAGGCTTGAGAGCAATCCTGTCTGGACTGGTTGCCCCCCACCTCCAATAAGTGCTGCAGGCTTATCAGGCAAGACAGCCTGTTCCAACAAGACAGATCTCCTGTCCTGTTCTCCTCACCCCCCTACACACACACACACACACACACCACTTTCTTTGCATTGCTGCTCACATTCTCACATCCTCTTCCCTCTTTTGTTCCTCTTCCCTGTGGATCGTGATCTAGCCCTTGCATAGAGGCAGTCCTCGACACACGACACACATACCCCCAATGGAGCCCAAGATTTCTGCTGTTGCGTGAGGCGTTTGTTAAGTGAGCTTTGCCCCATTTTATGACCTTTCGTGCCTCAGTGGTTTTAGTGAATCACTGCTGTTGATAAGTTAGTAACCTGGTTGTGAAGTGAATCTGGCTTCCCTTGTTGACTTTGCTCACATGACCTTGGGGCCCAGCAAGGGTCATAAATATGAACCGATTGCCAAACATCTGAATTTTGATCACACAACCAAGGAGATGCTACAAAGGTCTGTGAAACATTTTTCAGCGCTGTTGTAACTTTGAACGGTCACTAAATGAACTGTTGTAAGTCAAGGAGTACCTGTAGAAGCTTGGCCATTGATGAATCCTTTCTGTGATAGCTCCAATGGGGGTGGGGGGGAGCTGAACTGGGACAGTCTATAATCCTTTGCTCTTTTTCCCTATAGTGCCTCCTTTGAAGTGGGATCCCAGACAGCCAAAATCGTAACATTCCTCTCTTCCCATGCATGGGCCCTGTTCAATACTTGTAGTTTATTTTTAAGAGGCCACTTATGCCCTCTTTGGTACCTTTTCTAGTTTGGCCCTCATAGAAAAGGACAAAGATACACATGAATGAAAGGAAAAAAGAAACACCTAAGAATTGTTCAATCCTAAAAAGATTTATTCATACTAGGTGAACAATTAAAACTGCACTCATACTTTATACAAAGCCATGATTTATTTACACATCATGTGGAAAATAACTCAAGATTGCAAG
This sequence comes from Laticauda laticaudata, assembly GCA_004320025.1. Lineage (NCBI taxonomy): Eukaryota > Metazoa > Chordata > Lepidosauria > Squamata > Elapidae > Laticauda > Laticauda laticaudata. Next base: position 34,667 of record BHFT01046376.1, on the reverse strand, counting down.
AAAAGTGATCATAATGTAATTAAGCTCTGCTCTGTTTTCCCTCCTTTTTCAAAGTTCTTATCTTGTGCTTTTGTGGCTAGATTCCAGACTGACTTATGCCTTAATTGAAAAAAAAACAACCAACAAACAAACCAGGAATAAGCCAGAGATTGCAAATGAACACATCTCTATCTGCAAATAATGCTAAATGAAAATGGTCATGAGTAACCCAATAGAAACTAAAATTTTTAGATTGTGATGTACCACCCATTCAAACTATAATTTATGTCCTGGTTCCATCCTTTCATCTACACATCACACTAACAGCCAAAACCAACAACCACAATTTGACTGAATATAATATGTGAAGCCCAAAGTAACTATCCTACCCAACTTCATAATTACAGTTCTCAAGAGCTACATCTTTCATAGTCTAGTCATTGGGTAATAATACTGCTGATGGGGACAAAATTCGTAAGGCCACAAAGGATACCACTATATCCAGTTTGTCATGCGTTGGCAGATGCCAACATTTAAAAATAACATCTGCCTGCCTTTCTAAACAATATGTTACACCTGGGGATATCTAATGCCATTATTAATAGCATATCACTACAAGTACAGTCAAAACCACACTTTCTACAAACTACGTCACACCAATCTCAGCGGTGGTTTAGAGTTAGAGCAACAAAGTTTAGAGCAACAAAGATGATTAGGGGATTGGAGGCTAAAGCAAGAAGGGTTGCTCGAATTGGGTATGTTTTGTCTAATGAAAATAAGGACTAGGGGTGACATGATAGCAGTGTTCTGATATCTCAGTGGTTGCCACGAAGAAGAAGGGGTCAACCTATTCTCTAAAGCAGGGGTCTCCAACCTTGGCAACTTTAAGCCTGGAGGACTTCAACTCCTAGAATTCACCAGCCAGCTTTGCTTTGCTGGCTGGGGAATTCTAGGAGTTGAAGTCCTCCAGGCTTAAAGTTGCCAAGGTTGGAGACCCCTGCTCCAAAGCACCTGAAGGTAGGACAAGAAGCAATGGGTGGAAACTAATTTCCAAGCTGTTCCACTGATTAATTATTCTAACCTAGAAGTAAGAAATTTCCTGACACTTAGAACAGTAGAACAACAAGTAGAACAACACCCCAGAAACAGTGAATGCTCCAACACTGGAGATTTGGAAGAAGAGATTGGACAAACATTTGCCTGAAATGGTACAGGGTTTCCTGCCTAAGCAGGGGTTATACTAGAAGACCTCCAAGATCCTTTCCAACTCTATTGTTCTGTTTTGTTTTGTTCCATTCTGCTGCTTACTAATGGGGTGAGGAGTGGCACAGCTCTGCCACTGAAGAAAGCCACATGCAAAAGGTTCATTTCTTCACTTTTCATTTAAAAGATTAATACTGCTGAAAATAGCCCAACTAGAAACTACTACTACCCTAGAGATGGTATTCAGCAGGTTCTGACCAGTTCTGGAGAACCGGTAGTGGAAATTTTGAGTAGTTCAGAGAACCAAGAGAACAGAAATATATCACTCTGACGGGATTCTTGCCATAACCTTCTTGCACGCCCACACAAGCCATGCCCACAGAATGTAGTAAAAAAATTTGAATCCCACCACTGGGGTGAAAGCGACCTAACTGTGCATTAAAACTGATAAAGATAGAAGAAATAAGAGGAACGAAAAAGGAGAAGGAATAAGGAACATCGAAAAGCGCCTAGATTTCACAATCTGGGTAACGGAATCTCTGGTAGCTCCAGATCTTATTGAATTAGCATCCTCTCCAATCTCTTCATCATTCACACATGCTGCGGGTGAGTTCAGAGGTTGCATTTCAGCAGGTTCTACCCAGTTCTGGAAATCAGTAAGCGGAATTGAGTTAGTTCAGAGAACCGGCATCCCACGCTCTGAACTGGAGATTATCCTTCCTGCCGCCACCCAAGCACGCCACAGAAGGGTAGTAAAAATCGAATCCCACCACTGTACTAACCACTCAAGTATGCAATATTGACCAAAGGGCAATGGCTTGAAGAAGTAGCTCATATACAATAGGGAATTTTTCATACTACTTTGGAGGGAAAAATATTTTTGGGTTATGTATTGCTAGACAGCTCAATGTGGAAAGACTTTTCAGAAATGAGCTCTCAGCATAAAGTCAGAGACTTCAACACCAAGCACTGCCCTAGCAGAGACTAAGGAGGAAGTCAGATGCAGTACATTTGGGGACCCTTTGCTCCCCACTGATCCTATGAAGCACCAAGTGATTCGCCACTTTGTGATACACAATGTAGAATTAGATAAGCCTTTGATATGATCCAGTTAAGGGTTTCCTATATTCTTATGACAAGCAAGGACAAGACAGCTAAATAGCACGGAGATCAATGTCAGTAAAGCAATCATGCGAATTCTTCCAAAATGGCAACCTGCAATTCATATCTCTGTTACTAATCCATGGTAGAGGGAAGGCTCCATAATAATGAGCCAGCCAGCCTTTTCTTGAAGCACAAATGGTTCTGGGCATCTTGCTGAGCTACACAATGTTGAAAAAGTCCCAGAAAGAAGAATTGAGTCTGGATGTAACTGCATACCTCCATTTGACTCCAACACAAGAAATTGAAATGACACAGCCATGACCACACCAGCACAAGAAACTCTGGATTTCTTTGAGTTTGTGGGGTGTTTGGTGCTTGCTCAGCTTGGTTGTTTTCCTGCAGATATTTTATTGCCTAACTACGTAAAGTGCTAGAAGTTTCCAGTTTAGTAATGAAATGTCTACAGGAAAACAACCAAGCTCAGAAAGCATCAAGGACCTCACAGTTCAGCCCTGAGCTACAATTATTTTCCTTTATCCTTCAAGTTTTATTCTGAAAAATAAACTAGCTTTAGCTTTAGCAAGCAATAAAGTGTTTTTCCCTACCATCTGAAGCTATTGTGAAGCACAAGTTATGTGAGTATGCTTTTAGGTGCATGGAAATTAACATATAAGAATTTAGCATTTTCTTCCCAGAAATGGACAACCTATATACTGAGGTCAAGGGACAGTTGTATTATGTTGACATTACTGTGTGCTTTATACCATACATACAAATTTTTTATCTCTCCAACATTATTTGTCTTTGGGATGCTACATGTTTTTGTGTTTTATTGCCATGCACACATAAATGATCAGGGTATCTGATGAACGTAGTTTTACAAAATTGATGTTATGTCATCAATTAAATTGCCCATCAGGCAATTTAAACCAGAGGAGAATATGGTAATGGAACACCGTTTATTCTTCTCTTACTTCTGTTCTGGCAACTTGCACCCAGAGGTATGCCACTAATCTGCACCCAGGGGTATGCCACTTGACGTTTTGTAACTTACCCATCAGCTTGAGTTGAATTTTGAACAATTTCAACCACCAAAAAACACACACACAGCAAGATTCTAGATCTGTGAATTCATCCTGAAAAGGTGCCAGCAGCTTAACAACTTTTTAATATCATACCCTTTTGATAAGAAGCACAGATCAGCATCCAAATTTTATCTCAATCCCCATCTCTGACTCAAGAAAAGCTGAATACAAAAAAAAAAAAANAAGCTGAATACAAAAAAAAAAAAAGCCATTTAAAATATCTCGCAGCTAAGCAGAAATATTCATCTGGTATCTTACATTTACACTTTACACTGCAGCACGTAGCCGTCAGAAGGGCGAATGAAAATATTTGTATGCGTAGAAAATAGACAGGATGCTTTAAAGCACCTAGGAATGGTATTTCAATACATGCTTGTCTAATTGCAGGCTGATATTGTACCTATAGAAAACAGCCTCTCTGGTGGTCCATTTAAGGATTAATTCTAAGCCTGGAATTTTATGTAGAATCCATCTCCTTGTCACATGTTAAGTACTTTCAAGTACAGACTTTAGATGTTCTGTGTATAAAAGCACTTTCTTCTGCAAAATAAAGAGGAGGAGAAAGAGAATATATGGAGTATCTTCTCACCAAGCGGGTGGGGGAGGTAGAGTTTACCCATATTTCATGGAATCATAAGGGGAGCCAATGTTCAGAAAGAGAACAAATGTAATCACAAGTGGGATGGGCAACATTTTCAGTCTTGAGGGCACATTGTCTTTCCAGGGACATATGCTGGGGACCACACACATGAGAGGGGGAGAGAGAGATCATGCACACATATATACACACACGGACACACCTCTTTTTGTATATCCACACATGCGGAAAAGATTATCTACATGGCAGCCACCCATGGGATTAGACAATCCAATTCAAAGTAGTGTGCCAAAGGCAAAAGGCAGGAGCAAACAAGGTATTGTACCTCTGCCAAGTACATGCGAACCTTTAAAAATTGCTGCTGACTCCTGAAGAAAAGTGGGTCAGATGGATATTCTTCTGGATCTTTTCTGCCTCTAAGTAAGTGCCAGAGTGGGGCTTCTTCCTGGCCTCCTTCTATCCTGCGGTCTTCATTTCAATAGGGCACGAGCAATGAGGCCCAACACTCAACGTTAATTAAGTGTATGTATAACTAAGTGTGAACACTAATAAAATTCTCTGTACTACACTGCCGAGATAGTTCAGTGTTCCTCCCTTCCACTCCAGTTCACTTGGCTGGTTGTAATTAGATATGCAAAAACAATAGCATGACTGATGAAATGCCACCATCATGCTTTTCAGCCCAGTTTTATCTTGACAGTAACATGTTCTCTGGGTGCAGATGTTGCCACACTGCAACTCACACAGAATGTGCATATAGGCAGTCTTCAACTTATGACAATTGGGACATGAACCTGCGTGCTAAACAAGGTGATTGTTATGCCCAATTATAGCTCTTTGTTGCTTGGGTCATTAAGTAATTCACTTGGTTGTTAAGTGAAGCTTGACTTTGCTTGTCAGAAGCCAGCTGGGAAAGTTGGTGACCATGTCATCCCAGGACACTGTAACTAACATAAATACAAGCCAGTTACTGAGACTTCAGCACATTTCCGCTAGTCATCAGCACTCAGATCAGCATAGATCTAACTCCAAGATCAGCTTCAGACCAATGATCAAGTAAGCAATATCCCAATCAAGAAACTGTCAAAGAGCCATCAGTAAATAGCCCAACTAAAGAATCTCTAACACTGCCTCCACCCAGACAGACAAGACATCAGAATATAAACTGACAGCCAACAGCACTCCTTACTAGCACTGATGATGTTACCTATTCAGGGTAATGAAATGTCTGCAAGAAAACAAGCAAGCTCAAAAAGCACCAAGGAAGCCACCGTTGCTGGGTGCCCAAATTTTGACTATGGAGGCTGTGAGGATGCCGAGACTGTTGTAAATGTGGAGGATTGGTTGCAACTCGTTTTTTTCAGCACTGTTGCAACTTTGTCAGTAAGCGAATGGTCAAGGATTACCCTGTATTCTTATCCAACCTGCTTCCATTTATCCCCTTTCTGGATTAAGGGATATTTGTATGACTTCAGGCCAGAAAAAAGGGTAAAACAAAAGAATCAAGGGGAGGAATAGATGATAAAAGCTACGTCTGGTTCTCTTGCCTCCCACTTGATTGATACATAAATGCTTCTTGTGTTGCAACCTGGCATTCTTAGAGATATGAGAGAGATGCATTTCTTCCAATCCATTCCCTCTTAACGCTCATTTTCTTGTCATTTCTTCTCCTGCTATCAACATTTTGACATGCCATTTCGCAAAGTATTTTCCTTGCATTGCCCAACAATTCTATCCTACAGGCATGTGTCTAGAAACAAGGAGAGAGGAAAAGAAATCCTGGTCCCCCGTCCCCCCCCCCGCATGAAAAAAGGAGTGTTATAAAGAGTCTCGTATTCCAGTTGCAGTTATGAACTTTAGTGGAAGAAGCAAAGTTGATTGGTCTTTCCGTTTATTATTAAGTACCAGTGAGTAACACAAATCTTTCAGTGATTAACACAGCATCTCATTTGATTTTACTTGCTCCAGACTAGGATCAGCTTTCAGGTCCTCTGGCACCGAGCAGCTAGCCTCGCTCAGATTTACAGGCAGTGGCTGATAAGTAGACTTTTCCAATCAGGCACATTTCCAGATATTTTGTATTACAACTTCCATCCACCCGCACGCATTGTGTCAGTGTTGGCAGGGGATGGGGGCTGTAGTGCAAGGCCTCTTCAAGGCTTCTTCAGTTTGGGGAAGAAAGATACAGAAATGCAAATGCCAAATAAAATGTAAAGCACCTTGATCTTAAACAGCCACATTGGTAATTCCAGAACGGTTTGCCTTCCATCTGTTGGGCTGCCTATCTCCTGGGAGCGAGGGGCCTGTTTTTCCTACAGAAACTGAGAGATGCAGAAAAATCCAGAGAGAGAGAAGGCACCATCCGCTCAGCTTCAGCCTTACTTTGTCTATGCAGAGTTAGGCACCGCTCTTGAGCAAGAGGGGTAAATCGTTGTGGGACACCGAGAGAGCTGAAGCTGCTGATGTTTCTGCAATGGAAGCATGCCAGCAAAATCTTTAGGCACTGCACCCCTGATCCTCCCTCCTTCTCCAGCCAGCCAAGTGGGGCCGGGTTGGGCTCAGCTGGCGTCACCGATGTCTAATCCATTCAAGATGGTGAGGCACAGCAGCACATAAGCAAGGACAAGCAGTCGCTAGGAGAGAGTCACACCCAATCCAATACAGGCTCAGCACATACTTGGTACAAGATTACACCCAGGGAAGCACACATACACACACACAAACACAATCCCACAAAACATACTGCCCCGATACATTACAAATAACTCTCTTTACAGTTTTCTCAGGGCCATGCGGAGATCTTCACATACAGAATAAACAGCAGTACAAAGAGACAATAAATTAGCTTTTTTCAACCTAATGTCCTGCCTAAACAATCAAAATAATAACAAGAATCTCATCATCCCTGACCATTGACCATGTCCCCTGAGACTGACCAGTATTAATATTAAAACTGAGCACCAGTGTGAAAAGTTGCTAGTAGGTTAGGCTGCTGGATTAGGTTTTAGGAGAGTTGAGTTTAGAGATACACTGGGCTCAACTTTTAGGAAAGCAACAAATTATCTGATTTAATTTCTACCATTTCTATTGGGATGAATAGCACAGAAGCAGGGTCAATAAATTAGTTGTCAACCCTTAAAATAACACAGTTTTTTGTATGCAACGTCACACCCAAACTGGATAAATACTGTGCACATCACCAGAAGCTTCTATTTTCAGAAGTTTACGAAGACACTGACCACACTCTCAGTTACCCAGAATATGGGAAAACCACACCAAAAGTGAATTTCAGAATAAAAAGGTGGATGGTTCTAGCAGGTTGGGTGGGAAGGATAAACAGGGCCAAACCTTATTCTTTGAGAGACACACCAATTTGGGCCAGGACAATAAAAATGGACAAAACCTTAATTTAAGCTTAGTGGCAAATTAGCTCGGTACCATTCACAAATACTTCTCGGGTATGGATCTTGCTTTGGGTAGAGAGATGGGTGGCATATTACATTTAATAAGTATTCAATAAATTTCTCATTTGCATTAAAAATTACAGTGTGGAAATTGGCAGGTTTCAGAAAAGCATGGAGGCATGGCCTATATAAGGCTTTAAGGGCCACGTGTAGTCCTTGGGTCTTCATTGCATATTTCAGTTGGACAACTCTTTCAAACTTTCTCCCATCCTTTTGTCATCACCTCCCCCATGCTCAAGAGATAACTGTGCTCTTTAAAGCCACTTTCTCATGTAGCCTTGGCCATGACCCTTTTGCAATGACCAACACAATTTAGGCTCTTGGATCAATTTACCAATTCTTCTTTCTTTCTTTCCTTCTTTCTTTCTCTTCTTCCTCCTCTTCCTCCCCCTCCTCCTCCTCCTCCTCCTCCTCCTCTTCCTCCTCCTCCTCCTCCTCCTCNTTCTTCTTCTTCTTCTTCTTCTTCTTCTTCTTCTTCTTCTTCTTCTTCTTCTTCTTCTTCTTCTTCTTCTTCTTCTTCTTCTTCCTCCTCCTCCTCCTCCTCCTCCTCTGCCTCCTGCCATGTGTTCATCAACTTTGTTGTCTCCCCAGTGATTCTTTCATAGCTGGCTCTTTAGGTCAGATATCTGTTCTCTTGCACTTTGTAAAGCACTCTCTCAACAATGACTATTCTAATTAGAAGGACTGAAATGAACAGGCAGCCTAGCACCCATGGTCACATCTACAGTCCCCAGTCCCTCCCAGAGTGACCCCTAATGCCATTTTTCACATTTCTCTCTTTTGAAAATTCCTTCAACGATGGCGGCCAGGCCAGATTGAGGAGCCAATCATCCCCACTAGGGGAGAACACAATCCTCAAACAAGGCTCTTGTTCTGCCTGAACTGACCTCCACCTCAACAGTCCTCAAGTAAGTGTCTTTGTGGGGCCAAGTAGTACAACTAAAAAAGGATAGAGAAGTTACACAACAAGGACACAAAAGGAGGGACCCAGCATGGGCATCAATTATTCTGGAATACATTGACAAAAACCAAGTTAAAATACTTTTTTACTCCAAAATTCAAGGAGGGCTGCAAGCCAGAAATGCCATAGGTCGTGGGAAGAAAACACATTGGCCAAATGTGCATACTGTAAGCCAAATCTATAATTGCTCTGGTTTAACATAATATGTGAACCTCCCCACGAATGTTATATGAGACTTATGGCTTCTCAAATAAAAGTTTCTTTGAACTTCTCAAAGTTTCTCAAAGCTTCTCAACCTTTAAAAGAAAATCTGGGCTTAGAATTCATATATATATATATATACAGAGAAGCAGGGATGTATAACTTTCTGATATCCTTTTTAAAAAAAATACAACAGCTGTTGAATAAGGGGCACCTTGATACAAGTATACTTTAGCTCTATAACTGAGTCTAAAATTTCTGTTGCTTAGCAAGATGGTTGCTAAGTGAGTTTTGCCCCATTTTACGACCTTTCATGCCACAGTTGTTCAGCAAATCACTGCAGTTGTTTAATGAGTGACACGGTTGACACATTGACCTGGCTTGTCAGAAGGCTACATGATCACATGACCCCACCGGGACACTGCAACCATCATAAATACGTGCCAGTTGCCAAGCGTCCAAATTTTGGTTATGATGGGACCCTGAGAAAGCTACAATGGTAGCTAAGTGGAGCTAAGTGTGGGAAATGGCCATACGTCACTTTTTCAGTGCCGTTGTTAACTTCCAACAGTCACTAAGCCAATGGTTGTAAACTGAGGATTGACCATAGCTAGTTTCTTAAAGATTCTCAAATCTTCTGAAATTGCCATTCCTGAAAGGAGGGGATAAAAAACAGGACTCTCCCCAATTGAAGCAAACAGTAAATAAAATACTGTACGAGTCAAAAAGAGGGCTGTGAAAATATCTACAGACCCCTCACATCCCGGACATAAACTGTTTCAACTCCTACCCTCAAAACGACGCTATAGAGCACTGCACACCAGACACAAGGACAGTTTTTCCCCAAACCCCATCACTCTGCTGAACAATTCCCTCAACCCTGCCAACTACTTACAAAGTCTGCACTACTATTACTATCCATCTCATCACTCCTTATCACCCATCCCCTCCCACTTGTGACTGTATGACTGTAACTTTGTTGCTTGTGTCCTTACGATCTATATTGACTGTTTCCTAGTAAGATTTGATTGCTTATTGTACCCTATGACTATTATTGAGTATTGTACCTTATGATTTTTGACTCTTGATGAATGTATCTTTTCTTTTATGTACACCGAGAGCATTTGCACTAAGACAAATTCCTTGTGTGTCCAATCACACTTGGCCAATAAAGAATTCTATTCCATTCTATAAAAGTCTGAATGGATGGGAGACTTCAGCCAGACTTCCTAAGTCAGTTCTTCCATAATCTCATTGAGTCGAGTTGTCCCATTACCCAGCCCCAAATGCCTGCCTCTCCCACTAGGTTAGTATGCTGAAGATGGGAAAGCAAAGTCCTGTTTTAACAATCAACTTTTATACATAGTTCCTATCCTTTACATACATGTGTGGACCTTTGAGTTAGATACACAGCACATCTCTCCCCACATGCTGGGTAACCAAACACTCTTCCTCCAATGCACACAGAGTCCCTGGTTCAAGGCGCTCACACCCTGCTCTGCTTGGCAGCAGAAGCTATGCCAAGCTGGTATTTCCCCCATCTCCCATCCCCTATTCTCACTTCCCGCTCCACAATTGCTGTGCAATATTTTCATTTTGTACTGATACAGGCAAGGTTCCCATGGATGAAAGGCATCTCATCCTCTCAGGGAAAGCAGAAGGAATCCAATAAAGGAGAGACAATCAACCAGCCCAAAAGAGAAAAAGACTCTAGCACCTCTCCACCAGTAGTCACCACTCAGATCAGCATAGATTAACTCCAAGGTCAACTTCAGACCAACAATCAAGTAAGCAATAACCCAATCAAGAAACTGCCAAAGAACCATCAGTAAACAGCCCAACCAAAGAATCATTCAGATCATCCTCTACACAACTGACAACACACAATTTAAGCAATAGCAAGGGCTCAGGGTTTGTCTCTAGCACCTGAACTCAGAGTTCTCAGTGGCAGGAAAGCAATGAGAGAGCATCTCTAAGAACATACAAAGTCCTTTTCTTTCATTGACAAAGGACCTTAACACATCTCCATGCATCTGATTGTGGCTCAAGGCTGCCAAGAAATATAAGTTAGGCATCTTCACAATAAAACACTCTGGGGCAGCAGCCATGCTTTTAGTAAATGGAAATGTAATTTCACGTGGGCCTTGCTTTGTCCCATTCTTAGTGTGTAGGTTCTTTCCTGAGTAAAAAAAAAAATCACCCCTATTCTTCCTCTCCGAAAAGGATGGAAAACAAATGTTCACCTGACCCAGTACTTATCCCATATTAAGGATAATATTGTTAAAAAAAATAAATTTGAAATGTGCAGACTGCGCTAAGACTCCTATTGAATGGCAAGTGTATTCTTTATGTATATAGGATTGTAGAAAAAGCCGAGCTCTGCCGGAAGAGAGGGGAAAAATAAGAAAATGTAGGAAGAAGAGGACTTGCTTTTTTAGGAAAATAAAGTTGCTTTTTATGAAATTGAGCAGCCAGAACCAGAACCAGTTCATAAAAAAGGAAAACCCCACAAAACTTTAATTTCCTTCAGGAAGTTTTCCTTCTATTTGTTTCTAACTGTACAGGTCCAGAATGCTCCAACTGTGTTTAATCCCAACTAGGGAGTCTGTCACAGCACTATCCTTGATTTTGCACAGAGCTACCAGAATACACATCTGGAAGAAGGAATTGGAGGACAACAGCCTCAAGGCCTAACAACAATCTCCTTGGGTTCTGTACCTTGCCGTTTCTTTTTCAGCTGCTGCCTCTTTTTTTTTATAAAGGACAGATTGATGTGGAGTCTGTACAGGCTCTTTTCCATTCCCTCCCTTCCGCCTTTCTCTCTCTCTGGCCACATCTCCTCCTTTCCAGCAAGAGGTTAAGGGCAAGCAACAGCGATACAAAGGGAGCCCACATTGAACCCACCAGGACAAACGATGAACATCATGGACTGCTTTTCCACCAGGCTGCAGTGCCGGAGGGAAAACACTGCTTGAACAAAAAGGGCATTCATTGTTTACATCATCAGCCTGGCAGCAGGACGCCTGACAGGCATCTGATCCCTATCCCAAATTCTCTTGACCTACAGAATATGATCGAAGGAGCCTCACAGTTCAGGTATTAGGGCCCCAAGAACCATCATGGTTAATTATGAAGTGTTGATCTCTCTCTCCCTCTCTCTCTCATCAGACGACTTTTCTGCCACCCATAGCTCCATCTCTCAAACTTTTCTTTTGCTTTTTTTAGACCTCTGATTCATGGATGGTAGAACTAATTCATACTGGCAAAGCATGAGCATCTCTGCCCTCTCTGAAGTATCTGGTAGTTAACAACAAATGTACAAGAACATGAGAAAATCAATTCAAGAAAGAGCCAAAAATATTGAATATATACTTGTATTCAAATACATTTCAGAGCCAAAAAAACCCCTGCAGTTTATCACACTCTAAGATGCATGCTTTCTCTTCCTTTAAAAAGGCTGTCCTGATGTAGGGGATCACAATCAATATTATCTCTGGCCAGTTTGGCTATATTGCTGCCAAAAACTAGAGTATCTAGGACAGTGTTTCCTAACCTTAGCAACTGTAAGATGTGTGGATTTCAATTCCCAGAATTCCCCAGCCACTATTCTGAGATAAGAAGTCCAGACATTTTACAGTTGCTAAGGTTAGGAAATATGATCTCCGATAAACATAAGATTATGGCCTGGATAAACTGTGCATGTTCTTTGACTCTCTCTTCCTGATACACCATTCAGACATCATCATCATCATCATCATCATCATCATCATTTTGTTATTATTTAAATGATGCTACCTGATTCTCAATAACGTAGAACAGCTCAAAGCAACCTATAAAGAAATCAAAGTAAAATCAATACAGTAAGACATAAAAGATAAAGATAAAAGATGGCAGGCGTGAAAGATCAGATGGAATGGAATGATGGATCCCATTCTCACTCAGAAAAGGCCTGTGTGAAGAGACAGGTTTTCACAACCTCTTCTAAACCACAACAGCGTGAGGACATGGAGAATGCAGATCTCAGGGGAAACCTTGTTTCAGAGGGTAGGTGCTGCTACAGAGAAAGTGAATTTTTTGGGCCCTAATAGATGGTGTTACTTAACTGAAAGAGCTAGGAGCATGCAAACCAAAGGTGGTATTCAGCAGGTTCTGACCAGTTCTGGAGGTAGTGGAAATCTTGAGTAGTTTGGAGAACCGGGAAATTCCCCCTCTGAGTGGCCCCGCCTCCATCTATTCCCTGCCTCTTAAGTCCCAGCTGATAGGCTGGGTTTTCTTTTGGAGAATGGAGCTGGAAAGCAGGTTAATGGGGTGGAGAGGGAATGGGGATTTTGCAGTATCCTTCCCCTGCCATGCCCACCAAGCCACGGCCACAGAACCGGTAGTAAATAATTTTTGAATCCTACCACTGATGCAAACATTGCAGCATCTAATTGACCAGATAACTGAATTAACAGAGTTGGAAGGGACCTTGGAGGTCTTCTAGTCCAACTCACTACTCAAGCATGAGACCATTTCAGACAAATAGTAGTCCAGTCTCTTCTTTAAAATGTCTAGTGATGAAGCACCTTCAACTTCTGAAGGCAGGGTGTTCCACTGTTAATTGTTCTCATTGTTAGGAAGTTTCTCCTTAATTCTATGTTGCTTCTCTCCTGGATTACTTTCCATTTATTGCTTCTTATCCTGCTTTCTGGTGCTTTGGAAAATAGATGATGTTAAGCGACACAGATAGTCCCTCAAGAAATAGGCCCATGATGTGTAAGGCTTTATAGGTAACAAGCAGCACTTTAATTTCATTCAGAAAACAAACTGTCAACCTATGCAGCTCATGAAGCAGTTATTACAAGGGCATACAGAGACATGCCCATTATCTCTTGCCCCATTATATTCTGGACTAATTAAAATTTCTGAGTGATCATCAAAAGCAGCCCCATACAGTGGGTGCTGCAGTTATCAAGCTGCTAGGTCACTAGGGCATGTGTGTCGGAAAGCCCCCCCCCCCAATCTTTCTCTAAAATGCATTAAACCAAGCGTGCTTGGCTGCAATCCATGTAATTCCCAGCCAGTTCCTGCCAATGGCCCTACTGGCTGAAATTCCAAGAGTCATATTCCAAAACACATCTGGAAGGCACCAAATTGAGAAAGGCTGCAGTCAATCAGTCTCTTGGAAGGAGGGAGGGTGATTTTGTTAATGAGCCATTTATTCTAGCTTTCAGAACAACACGATGAAAAGAATTCAATGGGCCACAAAAATGGCTGACAAGCTAAAGAAAATAAATGGTAAGAGATGCCAGGCTGTTCAATATGCCAAAGAGAAGATTCTATGCGGCTATGTCTGCTATTCTGCCACATAAAAAGCAGCCTGAATGTCATTTGAAAAACAACAGGCTATATTACCTGGGCTAAGATCCAATTGATCAAAAAGTGGAGAAATAGGTGGGGGGGCCTATGATTGATTACATTGGTGAGAGAACACTGGGAGAACGTTTTCCACTTTCTCTTGCTGTTCTTCTCCCTATAGCCCATAATTAATGAGAAATGTGCACTCAAGACTCTAAATCCAACCCTCTTTGACTACAATTGCTTTGAGATTTTCCTCACTGACAAGAAAATGCTCTGTACCGATCCTCAAGCCAGCAGAAATTACACTGGCATAAAATTTGCTGCCCAATTAGCAATCCCTATCCTGCCTCAGGCTTGTGAGACCACAAAGGATGCTCTCCTTGTTGTAATGAAGAGGGGGATTAAGAACAGGGATTGGTAGAATTCTCTGCCTTTGTCTTCCCTTTCCTCTCACCCCCACATGTTACCCTAGAAGGAAAATATCAGTCAGTGGATACTGGTAGAATTGAAGAGAAAGCAATCTTTGGCAGTTCAGGCAAGATCAGGAGATTTAGCATTCTTTCAAAATTCATCTGGTTTTGCAGAAGTGCTTTGTATAGGCACATTCAAAGGGGTCTGTAAACTGATACAGATAGTAGCTGGGCTCCTTTGGGATGCAAGTTTAGTGCTATTCCCAAATAAACTCAATCCATGTTCAAAAGGAGTGAAGTGCAAACTAAGGGCTATTTCAAGACAGTCTTGAATCTGTGTTCAATCAGCGGAGACTTCCAGCTAGATGTTCAAAAGCAACATGAACATCTGGCAGAGATGAATCATCTGTCTCTACTTCATGATTCAATCCAATGATGCCAGTCAGCTGCTATTAAGGTTCATCTGTGCCTCAAAGCCTACTGTGAAGATGGCTTTGGATAGTTACTCTCTTCAGCCCAACTTACGCCATGCAGCTGTTGTGGGGAAAATTAAGAGGGATATGAATGCAACTTCAAGCTCCCAAATGAAAGACATGATAGAAATCTAAGAAATAAACAAATAAATTGACCCAGAAGGAGCTGGACCAAGCCCAAACTCAGGAGTCCCCCAACTGCAACAATCTTGGCAAAATTGTGTCAAGATAAGAAGAAAAACACTATTTAAAGAATCACTGAAGGCTGTTACTGGCAGGGCATATTTGTGCTCCTGTTAGGGACAAGTGGGGAATGGCTGAAGGAGAAGGTTTAACTACCATTGCCCACAAATAGGACAATTACAGAATATAAGACCAGAATAACAGGAGATGCCAGGAACTGAACATCCAGACAAATTTTCTCCTGTCCAAGCACTTTAGTGAAAATAGCTTCATACCCACACATACCACACCTTGTATCCTGTCATCACTCTGTGTGTGTAGATTTTCTGTCAAAGAGACAGGATCTAGCACACCTGGCTGCTACCCTTTTTGCACTGCAAGATCCAGCCTGGAGACTACCTGCTTGATCTTCTGGAAGTGTCAAGAAGCATCCCTGGTTATCTTTTGACACAGTAGTATCCTGCTTTACAGATTCAATTTCAAAAAGGCTAGAAAACAAGAATCATTGTTGTTGATTCACAATACAGACATGTTCTCATATAGAAATGCGTAAGTAATAATTTACTACCTTACTCACAATATTCTTATTTTTCCAGAAGTACAGACTCAGGAAGGTGATGCATGCCAACTGCCCCAAGTATAACACACTCTGCTTCCTCTGCTGGAATATATTTGCTTATATGGGTGCCATTATTATCTTTACCTCTTCCATTGGATCCCTTTCATTTCCAAAATATTGACATGCTTGATTTTCCTTCATGTGGAGTTGCTACTCATGCTTTCACGCAAGCTGTTGATCAAGCAATCAATCTAGGTTCCCTTCCTAGAATTTTATGGAGAATTCAGACAATGATGCTCCCAGAGAAAGGCTTTTATTGCTACCAAACAAAAGACACTATACAGTTATCCTATCTTTTTTGCTATTGCGGTAATGGATTTTTAGTAGAAAGTGTACCATGTAAGAGTTTCTCTTCGGTTAGTGCCCCAATGTAATCACGTTGATGTAAGAACTCGTGGGATGGGTGATGCAAAGATAAATAAAATGTGCATTATCGCTCTTCAAGGAACATGGCTTACAAATATTTCTCAACTCATAGGATCAGGATTGGGGAAGATACAGAATATGTCAGTAAAAACTGTAAACATTTTTCCCTGGCATATTGACTTATTTTATTCATTTACCTAATTTATATAACCATCCATCTAACAAGTAGATGACTCTGGGAGGCACACAACAAAACTAAAACAATGTACTGCTGTACATTACGCTCATGATTTACAATAACTTCAACATCTACTACCTTGTTCCGCTGTAGGTATAGACTGAAACTTACTTAAAAGCGATTAAAGGATCAGTCTTGCCATCCCCCCAAAAATGTTAAATGATAGCTGAGAGGGGTGGGTTGGTACAGAATTCCCTTCTTAAAATACTGAATACCTTTTAGCTCACTGCAGACATGGCTGTGGTTTTGAATCCATATGATTGAAAATTTGGAAATGAGTTTTGAATCCCCTCTAAAGCCAGACAACAGTCAATTCATTGAAACTAACAACCAAGTACAGGATTTTGGAATGATTTCATAGTAAAAAAAAAAAAGCATCAAGTGAAACATTCAATTGAAAAAGATGAGGTTCTGGCAGATTTGTTTGTACCATGCACAGAAAAAAAGGACCCAAGCTATTCAGGCATTAAGAATAGAATGAACAGGTCTTGTAGATCAGCCTGTGGACTGAATTAAGCCAAGAAGAACATGCTTGTTAAATCAGCCCTATTTTAATGAGTGGTACAAATCAGGGATGGTATTGAGTAGGTTCTGACTAGTTCTGGAAAACCGGGAGCAGAAATTTTGAGTAGTTTGGAATACCACTTCTGATTGGTCCCGTCCCCATCAATTCTCTGCCTCCTGAGTCTCAGCTGATCGGCTGGCTCTTCTTTTGTTGCCCTGCACAGGAGAACAGACTGGAAAGCAGGTTAGTGGGGTGGGGAGGGAATGGGGATTTTGCAGTATCCTTCCCCTGCCATGCCGACCAAGCCACACCATGCCAACCAAGCCACGCCTGCAGAACAGGTAGTAAATTTTTTTGAATCCCATTACTAGTACAAATAATTTAATGAGTGGTGCTAGTTCTTGACATACAATTGCAATGAAGCATGCCCATCACAGTTATATGTCACAATGGCCATAAAGGGGAATCATCACAGTTGTGAAACCACGCCATGGCTTGCTATGAGCATAGTTTTGCAAAAGGTTCCACTTTTTAGCAAAAACATTGTAAAACATGACCATAAGAGACTGCAAATGGCCATACATCTGGCCATATTGCCAAGTGCCTGAAGCTCAGTCATGTGACTGTGGAGGGGGCCACTACAGTCACAACTTTGAATCTGATCATAAAAGTCCCTTTTTCAGGTCAGTCATAACTTTGAATGGTTGACTGGTCATAAGTCAAGGATTAGCTGGAGGATGTATGTTTAATGTGACTTTCTTAAAGTTAGAGAAGGCAGCATTGAATCACTGAGCACTCACTCTATATCCCTCACTTCCATCAGTTCTTTTTCTCCAACATCAGGGCTAATATTTTTCTTTTAAAGAAAGAGGAGGAGGGAGGAAAGGGAAGGGGAAGAGAAAGGAGGAGGAGGAGGAGGAGGAGGAGGAGGAGGAGGAGGAGGAGGAGAAGAAGAAGAAGAAGAAGAAGAAGAAGAAGAAGAAGAAGAAGAAGAAGAAGAAGAAGAAGAAATAATAATGAAATTTAAGTTTTCCTGGTATGGAATCATGACTTGTATTGAATGAGGGCATAAATACAATCTTTCTCTTACGCATCAGACAGCTTTTTGCAAGCAAGAATTACTCCTCTTACCAATTTATTTTCTGTCAATCTAGTTCCTCAAAAACATTTGATGGCAGTGGAACAATAGAGAATGCAGGTTATCTTTTAGAATCATTAAATCTACTACAGAAACTACAGTAATCAGTAGTGAGGATGGCTGGCTACTCTGCACTTCTGAATCTAAGTACACAATAATTGCTACATGCTTCAGTCTGGTCTTCTTCTAAATACTGGTTGAATCCTGGAACTCAGCATGCAACCAGGGCCAGGCTGAGCCTCAACAACCATTCTAAAGCTCAAGGTTCTTCACATCCATATTTTATTTACATCTAAAAAGATCAGGCTCACAGCTGACCCTTCAGGCACTGCTGGTAACCCCTGTGCCATTAAAAAAAAATTCAAATAACTTTTCTAGGCTGTTTCCAAGAAATCTGGGACAGCCCAAAAGTAAAAATAGTAAAACTAAATACACAGATTTGCTCACACATGAAACATCCATCTCTCCAAATGATTTGCAAAGCCCTATGATTCACACAGAGGAATAGTTTCCCCAGCACACAAACTCACACACACTCACATATTCCTTCAATGACCAGATCATTTGTGATGAGGCTTCATCGCGGCTTGACTGAAGTCAAGCTGACTATGACAACTTGCCACAATTAACACTAAAAACATGAACCCCTTCATAATACCCCATTCGCTTCTAGAGGAAGGAAAATGAATCAACAGCGCTGGCACTTCTGCAGATGAAGTTATCACTCTGCTCTGAAAACAATTTGAGGCTTTTCTCCTCTACATTATCCTTCACGTTATACCATAAGGACTGTATCTCTTAACTAACATGTTCTATCTTGTCCCTGATGAGAAAAGGCACCATTCCTCATTTCTGTGAAATCTTGGAAACTTTAAATTTCCCCTTTGTAAATTTCCATTTTCATGAATGGAATGAAAAAAAAAGAAGTAGAATGAAAAGAAAGTGATGAAGGTCAACAAAGCAACATTTTTTCTCTGTGAGGCTCTACACTTATAAAACAGTCTGGTCTTCTTAATATATTGCTTTTTGCCTTTGACAGGTTTGTGGCCCATCTCATTTGGCCAGGATCTGAGTCCACATCCTAGAGCTCAGGATTTCTTCTGAAGAAAACTTTTTCCTTCCAACAAAGCTCAGCTCTCCACTGCAAGGCAAGAATTTATTTCACTTGTGTAGGAATACTTGTTGCATGGTAGGTTTTTTTTTTGGGGGGGGGGTGATCTCAGAAATAAGGTGAGCATTAAAAGGGAATTAGCCAAGAGGCTTTTAAAGAAGGGGAGGGGGAGATCATCTGCAGAAGCTGGTTTCCAGGGACAGCTCCCTTTTCAGCTTTAAATGTCAGGCAAAGGGGTGGGTAGAGCCAGACACATTTGTAAGAGGACATAGTTTTCTGATGAGGACAGATTGTTTCACTGCCTAGCAGCAAGGCCCAAAATACCCAATACTCAGTCCCTGTTGAATTAATTTGAAAGAAAAGTCCATTTCTTTTGTGAAATCCAAAGAGTGGGGAAGATCAGGGGGAAGGTGGGAAGGCAAGAGTTAGATTTTGAAAGGGAAAGTTTTTGAGGAGGCAAAATGGGACCTGTTGGATCTGTCAAGATGCACCCTAGAAATTTCACAGTAAAACAAAAGACCTGGCACCACCCCTTTACACCTTCCCATTTTATCTGTGTGTTTTTCCTCTGAGTCAATATTTCCCCTCATCCATTGCTTGTTATACAAACACTGTAGGTATCCTGAGTGCACCATGCACAAGGTAGCAAGCAATGATACTATGGTTTGCTTTAATCAAGGTTTGTTGAACAAGCCATTATGGTTGTATCACGACAACATACAAAACTATGAGGTTTTATGGTTTACAAATGGCAGGAGCGAGACTTTGATGCTTCTGCAGCCTGGTTGCAATCCACTAGTCAACCTTTTTGGTGGAGAGCTTTCTGGGTGCCATAAATTTTCCCAATTCCTGAGGGCTGCAGTAGCATGGTAAGTAGCAATTTCTGTCAAGTGAGCAAGACTGAAAACTTCAATCTTTTTACTGGGGGAGAGATTAAGGAACCAAATAAATGTTCTAAGCCCTGCCATTTAATTTAGTGGCGGGGGAGGGGAGGAGGACACAAAAACAGGAAGTCTCTCCACTGAAAATTAGTGGGTTTGCCACCCAATCTCAGTAACATAATGTGGATGTTCAGGAGCCAGAAAAACACATGCAGTTCTTGGATTGCAAGTTTTCCCAAAACACGTAGTTCTGCTACTATACTACATGAAGAATACAGCAAAATTGCCCACTTTTTAAGCAGGCCACATTGGGTGTATTTTAATCCTAATTCAGAGGCTCAGCAAATAGTGTTAAGACTGAGACCAAGGAAGGCCCATTGTTTCTTCGGCCTGCTTGTAGCTTCCTAGAGGAACATGGCTGATAATTGTAAGAAACTGCTGACTGGTCTGGATATGCTGAAGCTTTGATTCAACAGTATCAACAGTAGAGACCTTCAAATTTCTAGGTTCTATCATATTACAAGACTTAAAATGGACACCTAAAATTAAAAAATGTCATCAAAAAAGTACAACAAAGAATGTTCTTTCTGTGCCAACTCAGGAAGCTCAAACTGCCCAAGGAGCTGCTGATTCAGTTCTAGAGAGGAATTATTGAGTCTGTCATCTGCACCTCTATAACTGTCTGGTTTGGTTCTGCAACCCAACAAGACAGATACAGACTTCAGAGGATAATTAAGACTACAGAAAAAACAATTATTACCCACCTGCCTTCAATCGAGGACCTGTACACTGCACGAGTCAAAAAGAGGGCTGTGAAAATATTTACAGGCCCCTCACATCCCGGACATAAACTGTTTCAACTCCTTCCCTCAAAACGACGCTATAGAGCATTGCACACCAGAACAACTAGACACAAGGACAGTTTTTCCCCGAACACCATCACTCTGCTAAACAAATTATTCCCTCAACACTGTTCAACTATTTACATATTCTATCCAACCAAGCTTGTCTTATTTTTTGAGGAAACTACATGTCGAAGCACTCCTGAAATATAAAAATATGCAATCTGGTAGGTAGATCAGAGGCCCAGACAATAGAATATGATCCAAAGATCAGTATTATTTATGAAACATGTTCTGTATAACTTGGAAGGTTCCAAGTAGTCAATTCTGATTGGCCAAAAAGGCCAGGAGTGGATTGGTTCATTAGAGGCCAGAGTGATGTTCATTAGGAACCAATCCAAGGAAGCTGCTCAAAGGCGGCTAGATTAAATTGATGTCATTGGCTACAAGCGGCAGGCAAGCCTCTATATAAAGGGCTCCCCGGTTAAGCCAATGTTCCGTTACTGTTGCTGTACCGAATAAAGAGTTTGTTTAGTTGGAACCCGGTCTCACGCGCTTCTTTTCCGAGGAACACTGGCGACGAAGGTGGGATCATCCTGAAGTGGAGACAAGCACGTGGCAAGAGAAAAAACCACCGCTAGATGAATGGCTGGTAATAACCCGCCGCGCACCATTCAATCCCAATGAAGAAGATTGGGAGTTTATATATTGTATTGTTTCCTGATGTTTCTGGGAGAGCGAAATGGAAAGAATTTCGATCAGGCGAAAGAGGGCTGTTCTTCCTAACACATTGGCCGTCAGCCGTATTTAACATGGCGAAGGATTGGCAGAAGCCCCAGAGATGTGAAACAGATGACCTGGTTTGAGCTTAACTGAATGCTGAAAGCTCACTATGCGCCGGTTGTCTCAACCCTCATCAAGAGACATGAATTTTATAAGAGAGACCAGAGGGAAGACGAAACCATTGCTAATTCGTGGCAGCTCGTCGCCATATTGAGGAGCCTGTGAATTCAAAATAGATGGATGAGCAATGCGAGAATCGTGTCATGTTAGGTATTAGGGACTCTACCCTTCAAAGCAAACTCTTAAACAGACCTAACATAACAGTGGCAGAGGCAATCGCGGAAGCAACCGCCACGGAAGCTGCAAAGAAATCAGTGGCCACAATGAGATGAGAACACAGTGCTGACACAACAACCTTCCAAAAGAAAAAAATCTCAGACGGAGGGGAGAAGCAAGCTGCCACAAAAACACAAACCCGAAAGACCTAGACGAGTCATCAGACACTGATGAAGATGATTATGAGGTTCTCCGCCTTTACGCAAACAAAAAAGGCGCGAAAGGAAAGAAAATTGCGGGAATGCGCTGGTTGCGAGCTGAGTGCAGGTTCCTTGATGCCATTCTGTTGGGCTGCAAAAAACAGGGACATACCGAAAGAGTCTGCCAAAATCGAAGAGAACAGCAGCCCTAGCAGACACAGTAATTCCTACCAAGAACTGACTCGAGGCAAGCGACAGAAAATGGAGCGCAGCAAGGGAACCAGCAACTGGAAAACAACATCAGACTGTCACTATAGGAAGCGCACAGACCGGAAGCAGAAAAAAGTCAAATTGTAGTGTCCATTGAAAGGAAGACCTTGTGAATGGAGTCGATCAGGATCTTTTCTATCAATGGGTCTTGGAACCAAATTAGACGTCTGATTCCAAAACATCAGCAAACGAACTCAAAAAAACAAAAATTAATTCTCGAAGACTACCAGGAGAAATAGATTCCCCGTGGTAGTTGGGGCCCCACTTCAAAAGTACACTTACAAAAACAACACGCTGACAGTCCCTGCCATTTGACTGTAGTCGACCGAGACCGTCCCAGCCTTTCTGGGCATCGAATGGTTTGACCACTTGGGCATCGGGATGACCGGAGTGAGCTAATAGTCACGAGCGATTGGAAAAGAACTGCTACACGAATTCCAGACGTCTTTTGACGAACTCTAGCAGTTACTGGGGAACCCCAATATCCTTTAGCCTAGAGTCCCCAGATAGCAGCCGAGAAACTAAAAGCCAGCAGGGTCGCGTTTGCAGTAAAACCCCAAAGATGGCAATTAAATAAATTGAATTCACAAGGGTTATGAACAATTGACCATGCCATGTGGGAGAGCACCAATAGTAACACCTGTAAAAACTAGACTGGCGTCTGTGCCACATTGTGGAGACTACAGGCCATACCCTGAACCAATGTGCTACAGGCAAAGCGCCATTACCTGGTACCAGTCGGTGCAACTTACTACACTCCTTGGGGGAGGAAATTATTGCTAAAACTCGATTTGGCCAGGCTACGAGCAACTTCCAAGGTAGACCCCATAACGCTGAGGCACAAACTATAGTAACGCAGGAGGGGCTTCCAAATATAACAGACCTCAATGTCAGAGTGAGCGCTTGCGCCAGGTGTCTTCAAAGCCTCATGGAACGCCTATTTTAAATGAATAAAGGACATTCCCATACTTTGATTGACGGTCTAATTTCATGCGAAAAACGCCGACCCCCAATTAGAAGCTAGACTAAGGGAAGGGTAAACCAAATTTTAGAAATCCAGGCTAAGCTTAAAAAAGAAAAATGCTGCCTGGCACTGACCTCATTGATTTTTAGGATAATTGGATAATTGACAAGTATATTACACCCAACAGAAAAAAAAGTCAAAGGCAATAAAGACGCACCCAGAACCCTAGATATATAAACGACTTCAGGGCATTCTTAGGTTCTGATCGAATTTTATTATGTATTCCTCCCCTACAAAACAACGATAGAGAACCATTGCACCTGTTGTGCTAGATAAAAATACGTCTGGGACTTGGGGTCACAAGAACAAAAGCCTTTCAAAAATATGAAAAGACTTGTAACCTCAGACACTCTTCTTATTCAGGTTGTTAGAATAACTCTGACCCTTGATTGTCACTGCGGATGCCTTCACCATTTGAGTCGGTGCTTCCTGAGCCACCAATTACTGACCAGGGAGAGAGCACCCGTCGCTTTTTATTCGAAAATGGCTTCTCCAAGCGGAACACAACTATTAGCCAACTAGACAGAGAAAGCCCCTGGAAATCATCGCTGGAGTTAAACGTTTTCATGAATACCTATACGAAGAACATTCTCCATTGTTACCTGACCATAAAACATTACTAGGGTTTTTGGCTGTGGAATAACCCACACGACATTCTATCGCCCAAGGATACTAGGGTGGTTCAAGGAATTCCTGGCCGCCTACTTCATGTACATTTGCTGCATTGGACCCGGGAAACAAATCGCCCATGCAGACGCAGATTAGACAAACACCATTACCGTCTTGGAGGACGACCCGTCCAGCCAACCGCCACCCTACCACTAGAAAACCTGCCCTGAACATTCCATTCACTTGCGGATTGATGTTCGCCAAGAGCCCTGCAAAAGACTCATGATTGCCCACGTTTTGACTTGGGTAGGTAAAGGCTGGCCGGGAAGCCAGCAAAGACTGAAAACTTATAAACCCTTTCTGTGACTTTAGACAAACTGAACTGTCAAAACAAAAGAGGTGTTATGTTGTGGGGAGATCGGCGTGTGATTCCAATCCAAACTACAGGAAGGGCATGTTACATGAGGGCCACCCAGGCCATAAGGTTAAAATGAAAAGCACTTGGCCAGGAAGCTATGTCTGGTGGCTGGTTTAGAAAAGGACATTGAACGCTGGGTAGTGCAACATGCCACAAGTGTCAGAGAGCTAGACCCACACCCACCACAAGCTCCCATACAGAACTGGGACACCCCATGAGGCCCTTGGTCTCGAATCCATATTGATTGTGGGACCAACTAGGGGCAATACGTTTGAATAGTTTGGGTGGATGCATATTCGAATTGGATTGAAGTCATCTTAATGTCATCCACAACAACCGACGCTGTTATAAACAGCTAAACAAATTATTTGCAACTCATGGTTTACCTGATTTGTGGTATCTGACAATGGCCAACAACTAACAGCAATACAGTTTGAACAATACTTAGCCTGTTTGGGTATACGCCATGCACTAACCGCGCCGGCTCACCTGGCGGCGAATGGTAGGACCGAGCAAATGGTCCGGTTCACAAAAGAAGGCCTTTGAGAAAATGGACCATGGGGATGTCCAAGACAAGCTAAACCGCTTACTTACACTTCAACACATCACTCCCAGTAGCACAACAAACACAGAGCCCGGCAGAATTATTAATGGGGAGAAAACTCAGATCCCATTTAGATAGGTTGCACCCCAATTATACTTGCAATAAACTCTTCCAGCTGATACCGCACTTTTGAATCAGCGACCTGGTCTATTGCAAAGAATTTTACTGGGGACCCTCTTTGGCTTCAAGCCACGATCACACAAGTAACAGGCCCCGGTCTACCGGACAAACCGTAGATGATGGAAGAGAGTGGAAGTGGCATATAGACCAGCTTCGTTCCCGCAAACATCGAGCACAAAAACAACCGTGCAACCTCAAATAAATAAATTTCAACGAAAACAAAACCAAGGAGGGGGGGGGATACAATAAATAAAAAAGGGTGTGAAAATTAACCATTAAAATCACAACCAGAAAATCTAACCAACCAAAAAGAGCACTTACGGTTAGATGAGACCATCGGAAGAAGTCCTGGCAAAAGGGAAGCCGACCTGGAAGGTGCCAGCCAGGCCAGCTCAACCAGCCTGGTTGAACGGAGGAGCGGCAGAACCACTCAACCGGCCTGAGAAACTCAGGCAGGAGCAGTAGTGCTGACTCACCCTTCCAGGCGGTCCATGGAGAAAAGCTGGAGAGACAACGATCCCGACTGAACCGCTTGAAGTCCTAGCGAGATGAGCCGTGCAGGTCACTAGGACCAGAAAAGACCCACCTACCTGCGCGACTACGTCACTCACGTAGGACTGAACTAAAGGGGAGGGGTTGTTCTGTATAACTTGGAAGGTTCCAAGTAGTCAATTCTGATTTGTCAAAAAGGCAGTCGTGGATTGGTTCATTAGGAACCAATCCAAGAAGCCACTCATAGGCGGCTAGATTAATTGATGTCATTGGCTACAAGCCGGCAGGCAAAGCCTCTATTAAGAGAGGCTGCTGCCGCGGCTTGAGCCAATGTTCCATTACTGTTGCTGTTAACCGAATAAAGAGTTGTTAGTTGGAACCCGGTCTACCGCGCTTCTTTTCCAGATGGAATAAAACATGTATAGATAATCACTAGAATCAGGATCACCATGGAAAGTAGGAGCAGTTTTTTGTCAAGCTGGATTCCAATTCTAATTTGATCCTGTATTTTCTTACTGCCAATTATTGAATGAGGGCTCAGGGATACTTTCCAGATATTAAAAAGTATGAAATGCTGAGCCATCCAGGTAATACACAATTAAGGAACATTTCCCCTTTCCATGAAATTTATTTTCAAGAGGCAAAAGACAGTGAGGAAAAGGATCTTGGCAAATAAATAAATAAAATAAATAAATAAACTCTCCTGCCATCAATCCAAATTAGCTTTGCAACATTATCAGGTATTCCTTGACTTACGATCACAATTGAGCCAAGAATTTATGTTGCTAAGTGAGATATGTATTAAGTGGGTTTTGCCTCATTTTATGACTTTTCTTGACAAGTTTGTTAAGTGAATCACTTGGAGCTGTTAAAATGGTTGTTAAGTGAATCCTCCTTCTCCATTGACTTTGCTTGCAAAGTCTTGACTTTTGCTCGCAAAAGATGAACACATGATCCTGGGACACTGCAACCGTCATAAATGTGAACCAATTGTCAAGCATCTGAATGTAAATCACATGACCATGGGTGTTCTGTCTGGAACTTGATAGGTTCCAAGTCCCTCGTTCTGATTGGCCGAAAAGGCCACTTTCGGATTGGTTGATTAAGAATCAATCCGGGAAGCCGCCAAACGGCGGGAACAGTTAAATGAGTGTCATTGGCCACAAGCCGCAGGCAAGCTGCTATATAAAGGGCTGCCATGGCTTGGGCTATGTTCCGTATCTTTGCCTTGCGAGTTTAAATAAAATAGTTGTTGTTTGGAACCCGGTCTCACATGCTTCTTTCTGGACAGAACAATGGGGATACTGCAATCATCATAAGTGTGAAAAATGGTCACAAGTCCCTTTTTTGAGTGCCATTGTAGCTTTGAAATATCATTAAATGGGCTGTTTTAAGTTGAGGACTACCTGTAGTCAAATCTCACAAATGGTACCATGTCACAAAATAAATCAATTAAACACCAGAATGGAAAATACTATTTCTCTTTGTGACCTCACCACATGGCCAGTTCTGTAACGTTAGGACATCTTCACATTTACAACAAGATGGCTGATTGGATGGAATCATGGTTATACGTTAGAAGAACGGGAGAGCAAAATTTATTTCGGGGCAAGATATGAGAAGGGATCTATGTGGATTAATTAACCGAGAACAAAGGCATCAAATTTTGGGCAGGGCAGGGATCACCACCCACTCATGTGAGCCACCCCTTCAAAGTTCATACAACGAACAGCCAGTGGGAGAATATATTCTACTGCACTACCCCAGACACACTCCTGCTGCAAAGATTACCTTCGCCTGCCAACTAGTTTAAACATGTGTCTGCCTGCCTGTATGAACAATTTAACATGTCTGGGTTGCTGCATATCGAGAAGAAACTCTCTCCCACCACATGGCTGTTCAGAGAGGAGGCCATTGGCTCAGTCAGGAAACAAAGCATGTGGTAACTGGTGCCCTGATCAGGGAAACCTCTCTCCACATCTGCTGTGCAGATACTCCAAGAGATCCCGACATCTTGGATGCAGGTGTTATGGCCCATGCAGCTTGCAGGGACATCATGCACCCCCAAGACTCACAAGAAAGACACACACACACACACACACACGTATGCACACATACACACACTTTTTTGATTAATGTGGACTTTTTACAACCACTTGTCCTTTATTTCTGAACCAGATCTTCTTAAAGAGGGAAGAAAAAGGAAAGCTCCACTTTCTCTGGATTTTTGCTTTTCAGAAGGCAGTTTTGCTCTGGCTGGTAAACTGCTGGGAGAGGCTCCTAATTATAAACAGGTTTAACTGGCAAGAGCTAACTCGGCACAGCCCAGGGTGTGGTTGCAAGGAACAAACTGCAAAATGAAACATTTACCCAAAAAGAAAGAAAGATGAAATTGCAAATGAGCGGGGAAGAGGAGGTGGGGAGAGAGAGTAGTGGGGAAGGAAAACATCACAGCCTTGAAACTTAGCTTTTCAACTAAGAGAAAACAGACGTGCACTCT
Source organism: Laticauda laticaudata (assembly GCA_004320025.1). Taxonomy (NCBI): domain Eukaryota; kingdom Metazoa; phylum Chordata; class Lepidosauria; order Squamata; family Elapidae; genus Laticauda; species Laticauda laticaudata. Next base: position 6,670 of record BHFT01046376.1, on the reverse strand, counting down.
CCTTATTAAAAACATGGCAGTGGATTTCCGGGGGGGGGGGGAACTTTCCACAAGTGAATTGCATAGGAATGTGGTTTTTTAAAAAAAGTCTGCCAAATTGTGGATCCTGGCAAGAGAGAAGCAGCAGTAGCTACCAAAAAGAGCAGAGAGATGTTTGGCTTTGAAGCTCCATCTGAATCCAGTTTGAATAGTTCACTGTGAAACCATGACAGTGTATATAGTGTGTGCCTGGCAATGCGTTTTGCAGATCAGACCTCATGGCACAAAGCTCTGGAAATGGTTGAAGGACTGGAGTGCGAGGAAAATCAAGAACAGAGGCACAGCCAGCTTTTGGGGCAGCCAAACCCCTATCTGGGGTCCATAACAGGGGTGGGATTCAAAATTTTTAACAACTGTTTCTGTGGGCATGGCTTAGGTGGTAGGCGTGGCTTGGTGGTCATGTGACTTGGTCATGGCTTGGTGGTCATGTGGCTGGGTGGGTGTGGCCAACTCAATATCACTCACATCGAGGCACGCATCTCTTCGCCTGGCCTCTCATGACTGTGGGGATGCTGCAACAGTCGTTAAGTATGAAAAATGGTCATAAGTCACTTTTTTCAGTGCCATTGGAACTTTGAATGATCATTCCACACAAGCAAAGTACCGGCAAAGGAGGGGGAAAAAACTCCAGAGAAGTTCCTGAGACAGGAAGTCTAGTCCTGCCAAGAATGTAATAAGGGTTAAAGAAGAGGCAGTTTCTGTAAGCAACACCAGAATGTTTCCTTCCTGCCTTCCTTACAGGGTTAGGCCAGGAATTTCTTCGAACAACCGGTTCTCCGAACTGCTTAGAATGTTAACAACCGGTTTTAGCGAATAGGTGCGAACTGGTAGAATCCCACCCCACTCCAGAACTGCCAAGAATGTCTCAGGCAGCCTGATATATCAACCCAGGTTTTGCACTCCTGTGAAAAATAAGAGGGACTGCACTCACAAAGGAAGACAACGGCATTCCTATGCATTCAGCCAATTGCTTTTGGTGGCATTTCTGAGAAGTACACATGTGCAAAAGATGCAAATGCCTGTATGAACACAGTATAGCCCAATTGCTCAATCCACTTGGCCCTTCCCTATCTTACAGTTGAACTCAATAATAAGGTGCCCCAGCACTCCAATGTTCTCCACCCTCCCAGCCATCCCACAAATCTTCCATTGTTAGAAGAAATATCCTTCTGGGTTCAGTTCCAAGTGGGGGGAAAAGACTGGAAACATGGAGGCTGTTTGGAAAGATGGTTTAATGGTGGACAGGATCCCATGCCTTGGAGCTCCTGGATGAAAAGGACGATCACATGCTTCAAGATGTTGGGTGAAGGAAAAGAAGGGGCAAGATGCTGAGAAACTCTTGGTTTTATGCCCTCTGTGGGGGCCCACCTTAGTGTTTCCTGTTCCTGTGTAACAAATGTATCCAGTGGTGCAATTCAAAAAATTTTAATACCAATTCTGTGGCTGTGGCTAGGTGGGCATGGCTATGGGATTCGGTGGGAGTGACTATTTTTTTTTGCAGCACCACCCCCACCCCCACCTTGTTTTTGGGGCCTTCTTGGCCTCAGAGGAGGCTCGGGGGGGGGTCATTTTTGCTCACAGAAGCTCCCCTAAGCTCAGAAAGAAAAAAAAATGGAGCATAGGAGGGGCACGCAGCACCCCTCCATGCTCCATTTTGGGGCTTTTCTGGCCTCAGAGGAGCCTCTTGGGGGGGGGTTGCTCCCAGGAAGGCAAAAAATGGAGGGAGGGCTGTGCCCCTTCCCTCCATTTTTTGCTTTCCTGAGCCTCAGGGAAGCCTCCTGGGTGAAGCAGTAAGAAGTGAGGGGAATCCTGGCACAGCTGTTCATTGGAACAGCTGATTGTGAGGAGGTTAAAAAAAAAGGGCGGGTGAGCATCGGGCAGACGGGGTGAGCATCAGGCATCAGGCAAGTGGCACAAGCAAACGACCAGCACCCAGTTGCCTGTGTTGGGGCCTGGCCAGCCAGAAGTTACTACCGGTTCGGCGATCCACACCAAATCCTTGCAACTGGTTCACCTGAACTGGTGCGAACCCGCTGAATACCACCACTGAATGTATCCCATTGGCTGTCAGACTCTCAGGGGCGGGGGTCTTAGCTAACTTTGTAGGCTTTGTCTGGACCACATGGCTTCACCTGAGTTCTGGCTGATGCAATCTTCCCAGGCCAGGTGGTGAGATGGGCAGAGACCCTTGTTATGTAGAATACTTGGACCCAGGCCTTAATGGCCCACCTATTACGAAAGGTAGGGGGTGAGCTTCTGCCTCTCTGAGTTTCTACTTTCCTTTTAGGGGAAATAGTCTGCCTTTTTAATATTTCCTAGGATATTTCATTTTTCTAGGAGAGGGGTGGGTGCTCACTTCCTATACTGGTTTAAAGCAACAGGGTTCCACCTTAATAAGAGAGGGCAGAAAATATCTGCTGCTTTGCCCCCTTTTCCAAATAGCAGATCTCTTTCGGGAAAGAGCCCCTTGCCCCCTTTCCTCTTGTTACTGGACAAGATCCAGTTCATCACTTGGCTTCTGGATTGGTATCCTGCTCTCCATTTTTACATACTGAACTGTAGGAAGTTTAGCTGTACAGTATATAAATTAATTCACGGCTTCCAATTCACTTGGTTATGTTACCTTCCCCACAACCGCCAACACAAGTGCAACAAACCCACTGTAGCACAGACCAGCAAAGAAAAGACTTAACTAAGTTTCCAGTTGAGAAATCCAGGAGGAGGGGGGAGAGAGAGAGAGAGAGAGAGAGAGAGAGAGATGCAGGTAGTCCTTGACTTACGACCACAATTGAGCCAAACATTTATGTTGCTAAGTGAGCCATTTGTGAAGTGAGTTTTGCCCCATTTTATGACTTTCCTTGCCACATTTGTTAAGTGAATTGTTGTGGTTGTTAAATTAGTGACATGATTGCTAAGTAAATCTGACTTTTCCCATTGACTTTGCTTGTCAGAAGGTCGCAAAAAAGGATCTGACCCCAGGACTGCAACCATCATAAATGTGAGTCATTTGTCAAGCATCTGAATGTAAATCACATGACCATGGGGAGGCTACAACGGTCATAAGTATTTAAAATGATCATATCACTTTTTTCAGTGCTGTTGTAGCTTCAAACGGTCACTAATGAAAGGTGTATGTCGAAGACTATCTGTATTTCCAAATGCCTAAATATTTCTTTTCCAATTCCAAAGTTTCCCTAGATGAATATGCCACCATTCCTCTCCCAAAAATCAGGAATAAAGAAAGGCAACAGAGGGCAAAGGCAGATTTAGGCAAGAGGTTGAACTACAGTATATTAGGCTAAAATGAGTAAAGACCAAAAGGCTACCAAGGCAAATGCAAGCAGCTGGATCTGTACATCTTTCCCACCAGCAAGTGACATCACAAAAGAGAAGGATGACAGGATGGAAAGGGGAGAGGCTGTCCTCACCCACAGGAAGGGCAGCGTAATTCAGTACCAAGCTGCTTAAAAACTTTGCCAAACCAGGATGGAGATGACAATCTGAGCAGCCAAATTTATAACCAGCAGTGTTTCTTTGCAACACAAGGAAGGGTGGGAGCACTTGAACCCTGGAGTGAGGAAGTGGCCTTTGAGCACGTGGCTATATTTGTCAAGTTCATTGGGGGCACAGAGATGCTTACAACATGTTCTTCTCTGCTTTCAGGAAAGAGAACAACCCTCAGTAACAGTCAGAATGGGTAGGGGGCTTGGAGGTCTTCTAGTCCAACCCCCCTGCTCAGGCAATATCATTTCAGACAAATGGTTGTCCAATCTCAGTGTGGTCAGTGTCAATGTCGAAGTGGTGCAAAGTTCGCAGTGCCCAGTCCCCAAAATACCAGACCTCCCTGCCTAAATGCAATCCAAATTATAAATGCTTGTCCAGCTCCCAGAGCAGTGGTGGTATACTACTGGCTTGGCCCAACAGTAAAAAAAAGCCTACCACATCAGCTGAGAGGAGAAAAAACGAGAAAAGCGCAGAATTGGCCTTCACACCCACCCCTGCACTTTTCTCTTCTTTATCCCCTCAGCTGGCTGGCGCTGCAGGCCTCAGTTGGTGTGGGGAAAGCTGCATGCATGCACAATCACCAAACCAGTAGTGGAACAGGTAGGATCCCACTGCTGTCCCAGATCTCTCACCCTGACTGGGAATTCTGAGAAATACCATCACAATGCATCTGGTGGACATCAGATTGGAAGAACTAATGTTATGGATGTATTACATTGGAATATAAATGTTGGTGAATACGAGACAGAATCATGCCTTCCAAACCAGTTAATTCCTAAAATGAGCATCTGAGCATTCATATCTTTGAACTACTAGCTGGAGCTGACTTACAAAACATAACCCTAATTAATACATTTGAGTTTTCTGTGAACCCAAAACATCTGAAAGTAGGCTTCTGAATTCCAAAAAGCTAACAGAAATCAATGCCAAGGTAACTGGGAATTATGGGGATTGAAGCAGAGATGGTATTCAGCAGGTTCTGACTAGTTCTGGAGAACCGGTAGCAGAAATTTTGAGCAGTTCAGAGAACTGGCAAATATCACCTCTGACTGGCCCTGCCCCAATCTCTTCTCTGCCTCCCGAATCCCAGCTGATCGTCTGGGTCTCCTTTTGTTGCCCTGCACAGGAGAGCAGAGCTGGAAAGCAGGTCAGTAGGGTGGAGGGGGAATGGGGATTTTGCAATCATCTTCTCCCAGGAGTGGGGTGGGAATGGGGATTTTGCAGTATAGTCCCCCTACCACACCCACCAAGCCACACTCACAGAATCAGTAGTAAAAAAATTGGAATCCCACCACTGGGTTGAAGTACAGCCCATCTGGAGATCTCCAGGTTGGGAAAGGCAGCTGTCTGATAAACAAAATTGGGTCTCACATCATGGCAAACAATCCTTAAGTGGAAAACAAGGGTTCGGATTCCACTGGAACTGAGTGGTTCTCCAATTAATCAATCCCTGTTAGATAATTTGCTCTGTATCCCTATCAGCACAGAACTTGAAATCCCATGTTGATTTTAATGGAAAATGTCCCACTGAGTGCTTAAAAAATGGCAGCCTTGGGGCCTGGCCATGTGCACAAACAGCCGGTCCCATGAGTTGAAGTGTGACTTAGCCCCAAAGGAGTGTTGCTCTCACATCCTTATCCAAACTTTGACCACTTTGGGTGGGTTCAGAGGTGACCCCCAAACTCCTCATTCCAAGTTTCCCAACCCAGGTTTGCCCTCTCAGTTGAAAATACATGATGGATCTTTGAAAAATGTGGCCGTGAACACATTTACGGAGCAAGAATTTTGTCCCGCCCAGATGGCTCGAGTTTTGTTCTGAACCTCCTCCCCAGCACCGCTCCTGCCCAAAAATGCCATGTTCCACAATATATATATATATATATATATATACCCTCCAGCATGTGTCACAATTGAAAANATATATATATATATATATATACCCTCCAGCATGTGTCACAATTGAAAAAATTTTTTCCTCTGTAAAAAAAAAAATTATCAAGGAGAAAATAGCTCCTCACAGTGGGATGAGGAACAAGTGGCATGAAAGCAAGCACGTTCCACTGGGCTTTGTGGCTGGCATGTTCTCTTAAAGATTGTTGTAAACAGAGAAGTGTCATCATTTCCGATTTAAAATAGGTTATTTGTGCCAGTGTTTTAGAGGTTTATCAGCAACTTAAAAACAGATTTCCAGAACAAGAAATAAGTAAAATTTGAGAAAGAGCCATTACCTCTTCCCCCACTTGTGCCAAATTCTAAGGAAAGCTTGCCTATCTTTCTATCATCCGGCAAATATGCTGGGAATTTCTTCCAAAATTTCACAGAAAAATGGAGCCTCTGCTTCTTTCCTTTGGGTTGTGTTGTTCCATTCAGACACACATTCCTACCTTCCCCCCATTTCTCGTGATGCTACCTGAAAAGGACCATTTCCGCCTCTTCTCTGCCCTTCTGGCATCTACCTTTGAAGATGAGTAGCTCTTGCTTGAGTGACATCAGCAGAGTTTGTGACATCAGAAAACCTAACTTGAGGCCTCACCTTATTACAAATTGATTTACATATTCACAATCCTCCACTTTAATGAATGGGTGATAAATGGAGTGTTTAACAGGATGGAAGCAAGGGACAAAGAGTCAATGTAGCTTTGCTGACTGGAGTTGATGGAAAATATAAGATAATCAGTGGTGGGATTCAAGTTTTTTTACTACTGGTTCTGTGGGCGTGGCTTGGTGGGTATGGCTTGGTGGGCATGGCAGGGGAAGGATACTGGAAATGTCCATTCCCATCTCACTCCTGGGAGAAGGTTACCACCAGTTCTCTGAACTACTCAAAATTTCCACCACTGGTTCTCCACAACTGGTCAGAACCTGCTGAATACCACCTCAGAAATTAACCCAGAACATCTGAAGAGCATTAAGTTACAGAAAGCTGAGAAAGGCATATATGTATGTAGTTTTCAACTTCTGATCACAATGGAGCCTAGAATTTTGATCATAAGTCATTGCAGTTACTGGATTCAATTTCACGATGTGACTGGATTCAGTTTTATGATCATTTTATGGCAGTTTTGGAGTATAAATCTAAAGGCCCTGTCACACTGGCCGACGGATGAAAAACGTTTGTAAAAAGGAC
>BHFT01046375.1:29365-39433 GCA_004320025.1 Laticauda laticaudata | reverse complement strand
ATAAAATATATGTATGGTATTCAACTTTGTTCGGGTATTTTCCCACGTCATTATAGTTGTGCTTTTAAAGTTGCAGCAATGTTTCAGCAGAATCTAATCTGCCATCATCAGGTTTCTGTATTGTGTTCAATTATATATATATATATATTCATAGTATCTATCTATATATAAAATCTTCTGAAACCTTTAGATACTATGAATAACTTTTCTTTCCACAAAAGCTATCCAATTCCTTGAATGGGTCAGTTAAACAAGGGTCCCATCTTGACATACATTGCTAAAATAGCAAACAGATTATTGTGATTTCATTATTGAATTGTTTCTAAGAACAAAGTAAACTTTCCTGTAGTTCCATCCTGGCACAGACCTTTTCCAGCCATCCTCTTACTTTTGAATTGCTATCAAGCCAGTATTGCTGCATATTATCCTCATGTAAGAGAAGGTCTTGCATACATAATTAACTCATCCATCCATCCTTGCTTCTCTCTAACGTTTCCTCTTCTACATGCAGCATCTCCTTGTTGCTTATATAAGTATCACTTTTGGGTAGACTATTGACTGCACGATGGGCTTGCTTGATGCTTGTGGTGGTTAGCTGCCTGTATGCTTGGATTTGTTCTGTTGAGTGGGCAACAAATCTGTTTCCTTAGCAATCTTCTGTAGATGCCTGCCTAGCAACAGAACCAATTTTCAGGCCCAGATGTCTGGACCTCAATAAAAGTTATGATGGTGTATAGAATTCCAAAAATAATGAGGCCAATATGTCTGCGCTAGGAGCCAATTAAATGCAGATCTAAAAAGTCTCCATTATGTCTCTGTTGGACTGTTTTGTATATATTAACATATTAATGTTAAGGTTTTGGTTGGAAAATGGAACCAGACTGGATGGTATAGTCTGGATCTTTTAAGTGAGCACCCCCTAAAGGAAAATTTGAAGATTGCTCCCCAAGTTCAATTACCAGTATATTATCAATCCTCTTTCTGTCACCTTTGTTATGTATCACAGAATCTACAGTTGTCCTGTACGGAGTGACTGATCCTGTTGTAACTATAAGGGATATGAGGCCGAGATATATAGAGGTCATTTGACTTATTAGTCAGAACAATAATGAAATAAATGGATGCACAGATTTTCCAAATTGGGTGGAGTGAAAATTGTAGCATATGAACATTTTGTGTTGGTGAAAATTGATTCTTCTTGCCTTCTTCATTTGCTGCCTATTTAATTACAAAGCAGGACTTGTTTCTGCTCTCCTCTGATTAGTGCAGGAAAAGAAAAAGAAAAAGGGGGACATGGTATTTCTGCCTCGCCTATAAAATTGCTTTCGGATGGGCCACTAGAATCCTCTTGTCTCAGTATTCAGACTGTTTCTCACATGACAGACAAGGACCAACAGCAAGACATTTAAAAAAAAATTGGAATATCCTTTGGGGTCCTGTTTACTGTTACTTTTGGTTCCATGGAATGCTCCTTTTATGTTTTTCATTAGTAGCAGCATTTGGCCAAAAATAAACTGTTAAAAAGGATAAAATTAAAAGCAGGCTTATAAATAAAGGCATGATGGATAAAATCTGTATCCAAGCAAACCAAGTGGGGAGGTGCAATAAAAACTTGATTTTAACACTGGGCCACAGAAAACCCTAAAGAGTTATCCACATCTCGGAACCTTTTGCAGACTTGAGTAGCCTTCTGCTTTGATCTTGTCCAAGCTCTTTTTGTGTCTTTCTCACTTAATTCAGGATACCATGTACTTCTGGCCATGTTATCTTCTTAATAACGAGGCTAAGACTAAAAGATATGGATTGGGCAGTAATCATCATCTGAGCTTGGTTAAAGGTGATTTAGGCTTAAAATCCAGATATCCATTTGAGTTACAATAAAATACTGGCACTCATGTCTAATCTGGCTGCTTCTTAAATGTTTCTTTGCTAATTGTTACAGTTGTGTTTGTTTTTCATTTTCCCCTTCAAGAATAGTCAGGAAATTGAAAAATATTGAGCTTTAAATTGCTCCCAGATATGTATGAGACAATCCTATTGAGTCTTGCATGAGCGCAGAGTTGGACAAGATGAATATTAAAACCTTTTCCAATTGTATGGTTTTTGGTTTTTATTTAATTTGGGGTTTTTTGGGTTTTTTTTTTATTTTGGTTTTTATTTAAAAGTTGTCTCTAGTCTTTTGCTTATCTTTTCTATTAGTTACACATTTTGCAAAGCTTTATTCCTTTGCTTTATTCCTTCAACATTGTCCTTTACCTCCAAAATTTGTTGGGGACAGATTTTTTCCCCCTAATGTAGTTGATGGAGTTGACTCTCTTCTCTAGTCATTCACTTTGAGTGGAACATGCCGTTTAGCTAAACCTATTGTCAGAAGGTGTGCCTAGATCCATATTTATACAGTATTATAACTTCTTAGAGCAAGAGGAGTGTGCTTTTTGTCTCATCTCTGTTGCACAGAATATGCTGTGTTCCCTGAAATGGTCATTGTTGCATAAACAGAAGGTATCAAAAATATGGTAGCCTGATATCATCTTTGTTCTAATAAAGCTGTTCTGAAAACCTCCCACTTTTTTCTGTCTAAGAGCCTTTGCCCACTTTCTAATCTTTACCCACTCACTAATCATAACACAAATGTGCCCAGACCACATCTCTCTTTTTTTGCTGAGACTGCCTTTCATCTCATTTCCAGTCCGTGAATAGACAAGCATTAAGTCAGCCTTAGCTGTACTAAGGTAGACATCCTTGGCACAGTTCAATGGCAGCTTGCAGATGGGTGGAATTTGTTAGGTTTTACCTTTGAGGACGAGTGAGTGAGATCAGAAGCCATAGAGGCTAGATAAGAGACAGCAATAGGAACAGCAGATATTTTGCGGAGTAGTTTTGTACTGATTCAAGGATAGGTGGGTAGAATTTTGACTCAGCGACAGAGAAAGGCTTTTTAGAGTAACACTTCTAAAGCATGATTCACATCTATGGCGGCCAACCATTTCTGAAGAATACAATGAATGCTGCTGAAGATGCCTTCTTCCAAGAATATTTCACTATTTCTTTCTTTCCCATTTACAGAGGATCTAGCAAAGGGTTCTAGAGTACCCATCTCATCAGCTTAGATAGGACTTCAACCAGGCCTTTAAGACACTGCAGTGTTCATGGCAGGGAATGATCAATAATTGTGGGCAATGTGACATTCAATTTGTTATTACTGGCCTTATTCGAGGCTATATACAACTTTCTAGGAGATCCAGTGGTTTCCAAAACATGTATTTGCTAACCAACTTAAGAATCTAAGAATATATTGGGGAGTAGGGAATAAAAAATAATGTGGAGCTGAAATGTGTTGCTTGATTTGCACCTCTTGGCCATGTGGAGCTTAGCTGAAATTTTCTGCATAACAAGCACAGGTACTCTGGGCAGTTAACAGGATGTGATGTGCAAGAGGACCATAGGTCTTCTATTTCCTTGAGTGGAGGTTATACTTGTCATGGGCGTATTTTGAGATTCTTGTATTCAAAATTAGAGGATACCTTTCTCTAATCTAATATCCTTCAGATATATTAGATTATAGTCCTGTCATAGCAAGTCAGCAGGGTTCATAATTCTAGTAATACTACTAGACGAAGTATGAATTGTGTAATTTGTAATCTATCCTAATTCTACCCAAAGTCGTTAAATTGGGATTGATGATAAACAATTGTGGATTAATTTCTAATACGAGAACTAGCTTATATAAGATTATGTCAGTTGCTGATTCCCACAGGATATGTTTTCTTCCAAATCTCATCATGGCCAACATTAGACTAGAATTTTCTACATCTAGTGAGACAGAAAAACCTGCTATATTGGCAAGGAATTGCCATTTGGGCAATGCCAAATAATATATTTTTGAAAAGAAAACCCAAGTTTCTCATCTTCAATTGTATGGAGAATAGAAATATATGGAGGCATGAATAAAAATTTGACGTTTGAAAATAGGACATTTACTCTGTGTAGGTCTCTCTGCCCCATGATTTACAGTCCTCTCTTGGGCTTCATTTTGGACTCTGAACAAGATAAACAAGGCATGCAAGTATAGTCAATTCACATAATTCTGCTTGACTAATTAAATTAATTTAGTATAAGCAGTTGTGTGTATGTATCACTATCACTTCTTTGCTCTCTTTTTTTGCATAACTTTCTTCTGGCAAAAAAAGACTACTTAAAGAATTGGTTCCTGACCAAAATAAACTTGAATGTACTCTTCTTTTCTTCCCACTGATACTGCATTGAGTAGCAATGATTTTTAGCAATTTTTTAAAAAAACACCACCCATATTGGCAAGTTTGGATCCGGTAGTAGAAAGGTAGAGAACTGGGAAAGCATGAGAAAGAAATTCAAAATTGATTTTGTTTGGTATTATATGAGACAGAGAAACTCTGACTTTTAATAGTCTCTTATTATATAATAAAACAATTGCTACAATAAAAGGCAATGCTGGAATCCTCACTTATCTATATTAAAAGGGCTGGCAATCAATCCTCTTGATCAAACTTCCTTAATCTGAAACGCCCCTTTCCAACCATTGGATTAACACCTGAAATTCTGTTTTAACTATGGGGAAGCAAATCTAAGATCTTTTGAGAGCATCAGGCTAGGTCAAAAGATTTGAATTAGTTAAAAGGTTGCACTGTGGGATTTCACCTTTCAAAATATTTTTTAATGGGACAGCAGTGAGCAACCATGGAATGCAGTTCCTGTCATCCCAATAATGCGGTCAGAGAATGATGAAACTTGCTATCTGGACAATTGTAAGAAATGTCAACGGTATGGGATCTGAGTGGGAAGAAGGAGTTTCCCAGAAGCTAGCTTGTTTCTAGAAAATAACACAGCAGGGTTGTTTATGTTGATTTGCCCTGCCCTTTCTTCTGCTATTGTGAATAAAACGTGATAGGTGTTACTGGCAAGCACCAGGGATACAAATGATTCATCTTCCACCTTTTTCTTTGTCAATCCATTGCAGCTCTTGTCCCATTAACAAAGTAAATAAGTGAGATCTAGTTGAATGAGTAGGATCACGCTATTGAAATGTTTATGGCATTTTGATTGAGTCTCTCAAGGTTGTGGATTTGAAAGGTGTCCAAAGTATCCTGAGGATTGTATATATTCTAGACTGGAGAAACCAAATCATGTGAGATATATTCTTAAAATGAGTTTGAACAGATTGGAATAACAGAGTCAAAGCTCACTGAACTTGGAAGGCAGCATTCTTCAACCTGACAGTCTTGGGATGTATTGGACAATTGCCTTATCCCCAGTCAGTATGCTGTTTGAGGATTGTGTGAGTCCAGGTGGAAGACCACTGTAGTATACAGTGAGCTCACCAATTATCCTATCTCATCTTGGGGCACTTAAGATGTGTTGAACATCAACACCTATGGTTCCCAACCACCTCAAAGTGGCTGGGCTGGTTAGCAATTACAGAAAATCAAGAAGATCCCGTTGAGGTAATTAGAACAGACGATGACAGCAGGCATCAATCCAAATGAAAGAAGAGAGAAGTAAACAGAGAGATATAAAGAACATCATTGGTGGAAAAGCAGAATGATTCAGAGAAAAGGAAGATTGTATATGTTAGGGCAAAGGAAAAGCCAGGCCTTGGATTTCTCTAAGGTGAAGATATGTTGTTGTAAGTTATTACTATTTTCATTAGCATGGTGAAGTATTTTTTGGTAAAATGTAATTTTCAAATTGAGTTCAAGTCTCAGTGACTTCACAGATGTATCATGCACCTTTCCTGACAAATATGTGAAAAGGGTTTGTCTTCGTTTGTTTGATTTGTTTGTTCATCCAAAGATTGCAACTTTTCCTGCGATCTTTTTTCAACTTCTCATTTTAGTTTAAGACCCTAGGATTTCCTAACAGCTTTTCATCGAAGGACTAACCAGTTTTGACCCTGCTTAACTTTTTGAGATCAGCCACGTTAAACTAGGAGCTTCTCGTAGAGTCATTATTAAATCTGACCTATGGGAAAAAAGCCAAGCTATGCTGCAGAGATCTAGTTAGATTATGAGAGCAGGCAACCAGCCACAAGCCAGACATAGTGACAGAGGAAGTGTTATTAATTCAGCTTGAATGCCATTCTTAGACTAAATGGCAAAGGATACAATATGATGGATCCCAACAACGTTAGATTCTTCAGGCAAGGAAAGAAAATGTTGTAGGAAAACAAATGACTATAGTACTCGGTTTCACTGTTTCTTAATTTGATATTAGCCTATGTATAGACAGGGGGGAAACTGTGCTAGATGTTAGAAATTGGGACAAACTGGGCAGGTGAAAACATTATTTCTGTTTTGGTTTGTGAGAGATAAATCCAAATCCATAGCTGAGTAATATTTTATTAGTATTAACAAAAACAGCAAAAAAGGGTGGATGAGCTTTTGACTTTTCATTAGTTTTTCTTCTGGCAAGTAATAACAAAACAATAAGAACAGCTAATGGGCAGGAAAAAAGTTAAAAAATTAGGCTAATGTTAAAATCATAAGAGCTAAGATGGAGTTTGTTGACTGAATGCATTTGTTAATGAAAAGTATCAATATCAAGTTATACCTTGTTGTCAGGAAGAAACAAAATAGTCCACCCTTCTGAAAAAGTATATTAGTCCTCACTTTATTTTTTGCTTTAAGGGAAACACACTGATTGCTGGCCAAGCAGAGAGTAGAAATAAAAGTGTTTCTATCAGCCACTCTGCCCAGGAGGAGAGAAATAACAAAAAAAAATCTGATCGTGAGACCTGATCAATGAAGAGAGAACATATTCAGAGCAATTAGCAGACTGTTTTATTGTGAATGCATAGACAACAGCAAGCACATTTAACTCTGGCTATTCTTTTGCTAGAACAGGTTCAGTATCGTCATAAATCTAAGTTTTGATCCTAGGCGCTGTCTCAAAGTGCTTGCAAACTGCAAGCCATCAAGGAAAAGGTGGCAGAAGGGTGGGAAGAAGACAAACAGTTGCAGGTGTCTGACTAGATGCACCAAAGGATTAGGAAGACAGAATAAGTTTTTGCCCTTTTCCAGTTGATTTTGGTAGAACAATATCTAGTCATGAAGCTTGATATGCTGATCATGCTGTAATTTTGGGGGAACTTGAATCTGCTGAAGGTTTTCCAAAGCCAGTTCCATCATGTTCTCTAGAATGCCTCTCATTTGTGGAATATAACTGACATTATTCCAAAAAATATATAGTTTAGCTTCCTTTCCCAAATTTCCCTAAGCAACTGATAAAGGAGTCCTGATCCTTATAACAAGTCAGAGGGGAAAAATCCTACAGAGACATGAGGGACTTTTCAGTGGGCAAACAAACATTGGGAGTCACCTGTCCCATTCAGAACCTATCTCCAAAATTTACTTTTTCTGTATCCTTTTAAAAATCTGCTTGAATCCTTCATCCAGACCATTGCTCTTAGGACGATGGGTGATGCTTTCTTTCCTTATATTCTTATGACGTGCCAGGGATTGGCAAAAGGACTGTTCTTTTTCCCCTGAACTTTGAGGAGGTCCAATTTTCTAAGTAACAACTTTTTCAAAAAGTTCATTATTTTAAGAAATAGTATAAGCAAAGTACCAGCAAGCAAGGTTTATAATAATAACAAAATTATATGAAACAATCCATAAAAATAAAGACAATTAAAAAGGAAAATATTTTAAAAAGCAAAAAAATCTACCTTATATATTAAACTTACAGATAGCCCTTGGATCATAAGAAATATCATATAATTCTATATTTCTATAATCAAAATGTAATTGCAAAATACTATAACATCTATGATAAAGTTGAACATATTCTTTGTTTCATCTTTTAATTAGTAGAAAATATTGACTTTTCCAAGAAGGATAAATTACACATTTTCAAAAACCAAACCTTGGAATAATTTCACTTCTCCAGTTTTTCAGTATCATTCTTTTTGCCACATCCTCTGCATGGTACAATCATAATTCCTCATACACCAGCAGATTCAAGTGCTTTGGTATGCAATTCAACATTAACTTTTAAAGATTTTCCCATAAATCTATTTGTATTCATAAAAATGTAATTTCAGAAAATTGCAGGACCTTATCAAAAGGGTCAATAAAGCTTCAAGTATTTTTCATTCCCCAATGGATCTGATGTCCTTCTTACCCTTTTGGGATCTTGCTCAGGGATCGCCAAGTAGCTCATCACATTGCTGAGATCTCTAATGTCCTTAGGATACGGTTTTAAAGAAACACCTTAGTCTATGAAAGTATAACGCCCAGCAAAAAGTGTTAAACCTTCTTAGCAGCACAGTTTTATGCCCTTTGGTCTTCCCCTTCCCAATCTGGCATGCCAGCTTCAGCTGAGGAAGGACAGCCAAAGCAATTCTTCTTGACAGTAGCTAACTGCCATTCCTGTGTGAAGGAATGGCTCAGTTCTCCATCGGGGAAATGAACTGTTTCAAGGCCAAGCTTCCTTGGAGGGTTGGGAGACATTTACAACTTAGGATAGAGAAGTCCAGCCTGCCGTGGTTGCACTGTCTTTTGCCTTTTCTCGCTCATCAGCTTGTGTTCTTCCTCTTCTTCCTTTCTTTTTTCTCCCTCTCCAAAAGTGCTCTGTGCCGAAGCCCTTAAGCTTTTAGGCACTGAGTCTGAAAACTACCAAGGTGGTAAGACTTCTTCTCAAGGGGGCTGGTGTTTTCCTTTTGCACAGGGAAATAGAAGGTGAGACATGTGAGACCTGGTGACTGTATTCAGAGTTTTTGACTTTGGATGAAGGTGGCCGTCATAACATTTTCAGAATGTGCAACCCAAATGTACCATTCCTCTTCAGGGCTGAACCTGGAAAAAAACTAGTTCAACAAGTTTGAAAGAGAAGCTGTCTGTGTACAATACTGATTGGTTGGTTCCCATTATGTCACTCAGATATCTTCCCCCTCAGTTCCCAGAGCAGTGTTGCACTATAATTTTTTTGAAGCTAAAGTTATCTTTTTTAGAAAGAGGCAATAATTTCATTAGAGACACATACATGCAGTACATGCTGGTTGGGTGCTTTAAAAAAACAACAACCCCAAATGGATTAAAATGTAAATGGTTAGGGAAGTTGGATGTCTCAGCTGGCATTGAGTTGGCAGTAATTTTACATCTGTCATTTTACTTGCAAAGTTGCGGGAAGGCTAACTTCATCCAGCAACTGAGGAATATACGGAGAATTATTTTTAAAAAATTAAATCTGACTTCATCAAGGTGGTGACAAGTGTCATTCAGCGTGATTAATTATGTAACCATGAAAATAACTCTAGTAGTGGAACTTAAGCTTAAGAATCATTTTGCTTCCATGTAAAACAAGTAGTTTCACACAGTGATTGGATCAAAACATTGTGCTAAGACATTGCCTCATCTTAGTTTTTTAAATGCACTACAAATGGTTGGATTTGCCCAACAAGGAAACAATGGTTTACAAGGTACAGCAACTGGATTCAAGTACTGTGCTAAGCTAAAAAAAAACAACCACATAATGCCATAGCACACAGTGTGAAAGCTTCATTAACCTCTCCGTAACTGGTGTTCTTAATTTTAAAAAATGAACATACAGAGTTGATAGGTTTTCCTAGGGATTTTTTTATTTATTTATTTGTTTGTTTGTTTGTTTGTTTTTTTATTTAGTCGAGCACTTATTAGATAACAGGTATAAGTATAAACATGTTTATGAATACATGAAATGGATACAAATAAGAAAAAAGAAAGAAACAACAGGACGGATACTAGGCACGTTGGTGTGCTTATTATTATTATTATTATTATTATTATTATTATTATTATTATTATTATTATTGTTGTAAGTAATGTTAAAATGTTGACAGTATTTCTACATTTCATGGACTAGTATATCTCCACTGATCTATGCTGAGAGAACTATAATTACACTTCACAGTGACTTGTCTTGTACAACCAATTGGTCTTGTACAACCAATCAGGAATATCCTATAGCTGACCTTTATTACGAAAAATTCCAAATTTTATAGAGCACTCGACTGCCAAAATTATCTCAATTCTTTCCCCTACCCCCCCCCCCCCC
>BHFT01046375.1:0-29352 GCA_004320025.1 Laticauda laticaudata | reverse complement strand
CTGCCAAAATTTTCTCAATTCTTTCCCCCCCCCCCCCCCCCATCTTGGAGACTGAGGGAAATGTTTTTTTTTGTTCTTCGTCCACCATGTTTGAGTGATATCACCCCCTGCCCCTCGCCCCTACTGTTTTTCTTTCGCAAATGAAAAAGACTCTTTCTTGTTGATGTCTCTTTTAAAAGCCATCTATGTCTTGAGGCCTAAGATTTTGTGACCATTCTCCCCAAAGTGTTCTTACTGTGAGACTGAAAGTCCTCCCAGGGACTGCCACTCTAACTTTCCCTCCTGTCTTGGAAAGTGTCACACTGATTTATAGTTCTGTTACCAAAAATCCCATTGTTGCATGTCTCTGTGGAGGCAGAGTCTGAAAGGAGCACACACAGTTGGAAGTCATCCTATTTGGGCAAGGGATAAACACCAATGTTGACCTTTGTCCAACATAGTCTAAATGGAAACTGGTGATTAAAAACCCCATAATCTGATTGTGATTTAGGGATCAAAATATCTTACCCAACCCAGGGAATGTTATTTTCCTGTTTCAATATCAAGAAAACTGAAGTACATTAATTAAGTTATGTGCAGCTAACATTTTGCACATCAAGGAACCTTTTACTGCCAAAGTTTCACAGTTGTTGGATACTTATGACAGTTTGGTTCTACCTCTCTTTCTCTATCTCTATCTCTTTCTCTTTTTAGTCCTGACTGCCACAGAGCTGGAGCACCATGGATCAAAGTTCACTCGACATCCACAGTTCTTCCTACCATTTTCCACAGGCAAGATTCTTGGTCTTGGTGTTTCGTCCTCAACAATTTCTGATGCTTCCAAAGGTTCTGCCTTCATGGTTTTGAAGTGTACTAAAAATAAGGACATTCTGCAACATTGACAACCTCTCCTCTTTCTGGAACAGAGTAATTCTAGGTACGATTGGCCACTGTACCCAGTGTGTCACAGTAAGATCCCTTCCACACAGGTTTTTCTTTTTGATAGATTTGCAATCTTTTCTCTTCCCAAAATAAAATGTCTCCATAAACAGTATGTATAATTTCTAGTTCTCTACTAGACCGTACTGGCTCAACAACAGCAGTAAACTTCATAGGCAGTTCCTGCTATATGTGCCCTGTTGTTGTCACACCCATCATTCAGTACTGAATGCCAGGATTGGATTCAAAGAATTTTTCTTGTGATTCAGAATCTTATGCTTGAGTATTTCTTTCTCTTGCGAGCTCAACAATAAGATTAATACTATTCTTTTCTTTGGAGGCCATCCATCTCCTTTCATTGCAGCTCACCAATGCTCCAACCATCCCTTGATAACAAGTCTGGTCTTATATAATCTGATCAGTGGTGGGATTCAAAATTTTTAAATACTGGTTCTGTGGATGTGGCTTGGTGGGTGTGGCAGGGGAAGGATAGTGTAAAATCCCCATTCCCTCCCCACCCCACTAGCCTGCTTTCCAGCTCCGTTCTCCTGTGCAGGGCAACAAAAGAAGACTCAGCCGATCAGCTGGGACTCAGGAGGCAGAGAATAGATGGGTGCAGGGCCAGTCAGAGGGGGTATTTGCTGATTCTGCGAACTAATCAAAATTTCCGCTACCAGTTCTCCAGAATTGGTCAGAAACTGCTGAATAACACCTCTGAATCTGATGCCTCAGTTCTAACATTCCCAGTCAGTTTTGCCTGTGCTCCTTCAAGGAGGAAAGAGCTGCTGAGATACCTGGGCATCTATATTTGGGGTTTTTTTGGTGGGGGGGACATATGGAAGATTCATATTGTATATAAGAGGGAATGGAATCTTCCTCTTTAAAGATCTGATTCCGCATTGCATTACAGGATATTAGTAAATATACTGAGTAAATTAGCTAGGATATTATCAATGCGCCTTGATAAAGAGAGACTTAGTATGAATTCATTTGGGAGATGTTGATAATCTATCTCAAAGTTAGAATTCCATATACCAAATGATAAGGTTGAAATGGCTGCCATCAATTAATCCCCTTGTGAAATGAAGTAGCAGTTCGGTTTTTTAAAAGCCTTTCTCTGAAAGAGCATTCAGTCACTGTCTTTCTCACTGACTGGTGCCATCTTTCAAAGCGATAGTTCAGTTGCTGATATATTATTGCTGACTATGCTGCTCAGAGTATTGTTGGGGTGGTCATGCTACAATAGGTTTGGCTGTACTAATTGGGCCTCTTTATTGGTGCCTGGTCTGGAAGGCTACAGGTAGTCCTCGATTTACAACAGTTCATTTAGTGACTGTTGCAAGTTACAATGGCAATGAAAAAAATGAACTTTTGTCTGTTTTTCACACTCACAACCATTGTAGCATCCCCATGGTCACATGATCAAAATTCAGATGCTTAGCAACTGGTTCGTATTTATGACAGCTGCAGTGTCTTGGGGTCACATGATCAGCTTCTGCTACTTTCTGACAAGGAAAGTCAACAGGTGAATTCAGATTCACGTAACAACCATGTGACTAACTTAACAAATGCAATGATTTACAAATGCAATGTGAATTTACAAATGCAATGATTCACAAATGGAATGTGAAAAACTAACTTAACAAATGCAATGATTGACAACCGTGGCAAGAAAAGTTGTAAAATGGGACAAATCTCACTTAACAAATGTTTCACTTAGTGGTATAAATTTTGAGCTCAATTATGTCTTAACTCGAGGACTACCTGTACTTTTCAATCTTCACGTTTCCATCAGTTGTATTAGCTATCATCTTTATGATTTGAGGTTGCTGTTGTTATTGATGGCATTTTCATAAGGTCCAGAAGGTACAGGAGACGGCTAAACAGAGGGGAATTTATACAGCAATTATTCACCCTAACAATCTTAGAATGAAACTTGGTTTTAGCCTCTATTGCTGGCACTTCCTAGCACATTATCAGCACATGCCACAGACTCTACTCAGTCACACTCTGAAGAAGAATTGGAAACATCTTCCATCTGAAGGATGTGAATGATTATATCACTCCTTGAAAATTTTGATTTTGATAAACATCCTTCTGTTATCCTTCCAGGATAATCACTGATATCCATCTTGAGACTTTATGGATGCATGCTTTCATACTGTCATCCCAAAAATATTGTCATTCCTGATTTGTTCTTGAGTGTACCCAATATCACTATTTCTTTATATTTTTCCTCCTTTGATATCAAAAACATTTATCAAGTGCATGGAAATAATTGTGGTACAGCATCTCTTTGAAGCAGAGAGATGAAAGATTAGCGTTTTTAACAATTTGTAAACCACCCAGAGACACTCTGGGAGTTGGCTTTCCTATAAATTTAATAAATTACATGGTTAATTGCAGAGTCAGCCAGATGTTTAGACTGGATTTAGTATTTTTATCCAGCGATTTGAGTCTTCCCAAGGACCTGGGATAGCAGATGTTGTTGTTTGATAGTATTAAAGGTACACTTTTAGATATTTGTAGTGATCGTCTTTATCCAGACTCTTGATGTTATTTCCACAAGGTATCTTGATTTCTTCAATTTTCACTATTTCTCCCTGTGTATTATAAGTGGGTAATAATGTATGGTTAGATTCACTCTAAGAACCATGGAAAAATTTATAAGTCAAGTCTTAATAAAGGTCCTAAGATTTATTAAGGTAGTATCTAAGAATAAAGACAGTTCTAAGAAGTAAGGTGTGGGGTTTTATTTTTTTTACTTTTTGTAAATTACGGCATTTAGTTCTTATAAATTCAAAATTCCCAGGTATCAAGGAAGTTCTTCAGGTATTGCTCCAAAGGCTCTAATTATGCTTGGTATAACAATATATTTCTTTTTCCATAAGCATTCAACTTTGATCTGCAAATCCCTATATTTCATATTCCTCCCCTATTGTTTTTTCCTCAATCTTATCATCACCCAGAATAGCAACATCAATGAACCAGACTTTCTACTTTTTAATAATTGCCATATCAGGCATGCTATATATATTTATTATGTTTTACCTGTTTATTGTCATTATCATTGGTACACAGTCAGTCAGATGTTTAGACTGGATTTGACATTTTTATCCACCTATCAAGTCCTTCCTAAGGACTTGAGATAGGCAGATGTCATTTGATATTAATTGTAGCGTTGTAAGCTGTTCCGACTGCCTTTTGCAATTGACTGAGGGTGATTTTGTCAATGCCAATAATGTTCAAGTGATGCTCCAGTTGTTTTAGGATTGCACCCCACGTACCTATTACCGTTGTTTCTATACTTTTTCCCCACAGCCTGCCTTCCTTCCTTCCTTCCTTCCTTCCTTCCTTCCTTCCTTCCTTCCTTCCTTCCTTCCTTCCTTCCTTCCTTCTCTCTCAAATTCTTTCATTAACCTACATTATTCATTAGAATAAAGATGCTTACCATTTTTTTGCCTATAGGGTGGCCTAGACTGATTTATAAATTAGGCCATACTGTAGTGCAATCAGTATTAGTTCAGAGGTACTATCACATGCTATCTGCTCCATGGTCTCTCTTTCCGTGATTCAGGATATACCGAACATCCTCCTGGATCCAACCTTATAGGGCTAAATGGATATTATCTTTTTTATTCCTGTTTAGATCCCACCCTTTTCTGGACTATGGAAGGAGTCCTGCCAATTTTTAGCTTATTCATGTATTATTTCAGCTCAGTTTTAAGAGTTTGCTTGGATGCTAATTCGGTGTTACATATTTTTGTTCACTTGATGGTCAAGACTTTAGTTTGCTTTTCCAGTGATTCATGTGGCATTTTCCTGTGTCTCCCAGTTCTTTAAATCTTTCATATGTAGCCAGTATATCTAGTTTTATATTTGCCTCCAACCACTTTCCTTAATCTGGCACAAAGGTAAGGATGACCTACATATTTTTTTTAATACCCAAAGTTGTATCTACATTCCATATATCCCCAGACATCATTTTACCTGTTTTCTTTTCTAGTTCTACCAGCCAATTGGATTCTATGCTACATTACCCAGATGTCAGACACAGTCTGGCATTCTAAGTTATGAGAACTAAGCTCCCCACCTTCAATTGGCTGCTTGTTTATTATTCTGAATGAGGAGGTGGCCCTCTTCCCTCTTCCCAATATATTGTCTGGTTTACCAGCTCATTGACTTACAGTATTGGCCCTTGATGATGTTAAAGGCAACTCTGCTAAAAAAACAAACCCAAACCATTGTTTACTCTGGTGAAGAAGAATTTTCACTTTAAAATATCTGCAGAGTTACAGTGTGGACTATCCTACCTTCTCAATGTCAGGTCCACAGCAGGTGGCTCTTTTTGCTAAGAGGGCTCTCTTTTACCTTATGATAAATTTACTATTCTCCAAGGGTCTTATGCCCAGATACCATGAAGAATAATATATCATTTCATAACTGTAACTGGATTATTCACACAATTCTCCCTACTTCTCCTTTCTGATGTAAAGTCGTTGCTTTATTTCCCAAGTCTAAAAAAAAAAAAGACTGAGGAGATTTTGATGGACTGGTGCTATATAGGAACTTGAAGAGGTGGTTGCTGCCAATTTAGCTCACCTAAAAAATATTTGAGAATGTTGGTTTGCACAGGCCCAAATCTGTCAACTTAAACGCTCAGATGACAACTGAACAGCCTTAGTTGCAAGTCAACAACCTCCTGTAAAAAAGGCTGGATTCATATATTGTCCTAAACTATACTTAACACTTTTTCTTTCAGCTTAACACATCATTTGAATCTGTCTACTATATTTTGTAAACCGTGATTTATTCAATGTGTACATGCAGATAATTATGGCTAATTTAACAATTGAAGCAAATTCTGGATGAGTGAAACCAGCCAGGGTAGAAGTGGTGGTTATATATAAAATTATATATAACATATATGATATGTTAGGATTTATTTCACGATCAGTCCAAGATTTATGGATGAAATTGATTTAATGATAATGGATTTGTGCCCAAAATACCATGGGGATATTGTACTTTATTTGTTGTTGTTCAGTCACTAAGTTATGCCTGACCCTCACAACCCCAAGGCCTCCCTGTATTTCCTTAAAGGTATTGAAATGTCTTTTGGGGAAATTTTAGCTGACTTCATGAATTGCACTAAATCAAAATTTGGTTTCTTAATTTTTGGCTTAACATGTGCTGCGGACTTAGTCTGATGTGGCTTATTGAACAAACCATAGAATTCAGAATGAACTACATCTTCTTGTACCTTTCTGGAATTAAGGTAGATCTATTGTACTCCTTCTTCTGGAAACAAAAAGAATAAAAGTGATCGAATTTGTAGAGAAAACCTATCGTTTTAGAGAGCTAATCACCCATTATAGCATTGTAACTATTAAAGAAAGCTCAAGTTGGTAAGCATGGCATTTCTGTTCTGACTTCTTGTTATGGAATGTTTTCATATTTATAGATGTTGCTTAGAAATAGAATAATGGACAGAATTCTGCTCCTTTAAGAAGGAACATGAAGAATGTTTGGTTATTGTTTTTATGTAGGACATTTTTTCTGTAAGAGTCAGTAGGGTGTTGTGGTGAAAGCATCAGGCTAGAAATTGGGAGTGTGTCAGTTTTAGTCCTGCCTTAGGCACAAAATTAGCTGGATGAACTTGGGTAGTCACTTTCTCCCACTCCTTGGAAGAAGGCAAGGGCAAACTACTTCTGCAAAAATATGCCAAGAAAACTACAGACTTCTCCAGGTAATGTCTGAGAAACAACCATAATTGAATGGAATTAAATAAAAACTTTTGCAACTAACTTTGCTCATGGAAGCATTTTCTTTATTACCTTAGCAATAACAATCCTTCTATAACACAGCTTCCCCAAACTTGGTATGTGGATGCAATGAACTGCAACTTCCAGAATTCCCCAACTAGCATGGCTAAAAGGATAATGGGAGTTGAAATGGAATATAGCCAGCAAACACGACATTGGGAAATATTATTGTACAATGACTAATGTATAAAATACATCTGGAAAATCAGGAAGTCCAGGCAATTCAAATGATTATAAAGATTTAAATTCTCTACAACAATTTGAACTACTACTGTAATGATCAAAGCAAATAGGCAGTAGATGTGTCAATGGAATTCAAGGTGGGCTGGACTTAGATCTCTTCTGGGCATGAAGAGATTTGAGACTGATGATGTCCTATCTCCTATACCTACACTAAGTCTGGGCTAAAAGGAAAATGAAGAAAGTTATTCAATTAATTTTTGCTTAAAGAACGGAGACTTGATGGCTCAGCGATTAAATATGTTGAGCTTGTCAGCTGGAAAGCTGACAGCCTGAGTTTGAGATCAAGCACCATATGATGGAGGAACTCCCATTATTTGTCCCATCTCCCACCAACCTAGCAGTTTGAAAGCATGCAAATGCGAGTAGATAAATAGGTACCACTTTGGTAGGAAGTTAACAGTGTTCTATGCACCTCAGTGTATAGTCATTCTTGTCACATGACCACAGAAAGTGTCTTCAGACAATGTGGACTCCTCGGCTAAAAAGTGAAGATGAGTATCAGCCCCTAGAGTCAATTATGATTGGATGGGGAAACCTTTACCTTTATTGCTTAGAGCTAAAAGTAGATAAAGATTTTCTGAGAGAAAGAGAGAGAGAGGGAGAGAGAGAGAATACATCTCCCCCCTCCTATTTAATGCGGGCAAGGTAGTCCTAGAATCCAAGTTTGGCCCCACCTCTGTCCCCTTGCCACCCACATCTATGTAACATTGCTTGGTTCCCACACCAGCTCTCACCTCTTCTTAGTGTCCCAGCCCTGCCTCACCTCTCCTCACAACACCTGCAGGCCTGTAAGAACACCACCTCTTGATAGGATGATGTGAATGCTGCATTGTTAGTCCTCCAGAAACAAGGGTGATGTTTGACATTTCTGGATTGGATCCAACAGAAATCCTGAGGGATGATATAGGGAACTTTGTGTGTTTCTGAGAGATGCAGCTGAGATTCCAGAATGGAGTGAGATTTTATGCAGGACTCATGGCCAGGATAACATTTCAGGAAAGGACAAGTGGGGGTGGCAGCAGCAGTGGGGGTGGCGGTGTTGGTGGCGAAGGAAAAGGAGGAGGAGAAGGAGAAGGAGGAAATCCAGTTAAGTTCCTGAACTGGGCCATGGAAATGCACTTTGGCATCACTTTGCCAAATGATGCACTTTGGCATCATTGATTAAAAACAGTTTCACCACCTTTCTGCCTCTAGACTGGCACTTCCTGTTTCTGTACCTTCTTTTGGATGCATGCCCAAGGGAAAGGGAATGGCGCTCACCCACATATAATGGGTGAGCCTGCCCCTATTCGGGCTGGGCCAACCCATTCTGTGTAAACCCTCATTTGACCTGATAGAAGCTGGGAACTTACTATACCTGTCTTTTTGGTCTGTCTTTCTGGCCTCCTGCCTGGTGTGAAAGAAATGCTGATGGAAGTTAGTCTGGGATTCTACGTTTCCATGACTTTTGCCCTTATGATGCTTCACCTGGGACAAGTGGAGCATCTGTCCCATCTCTAGAAAAAGCTGACTTCAAACTGCCTTCAAACTGCCTTTCCTTCATGCAGCGGAGCGAGAGAAGATATCAACTTGATCTTCAATTCAGAGGGCCAAATTCACAAGGCAGATATCTATAAGAGTGAGAGCATCTATCAGAAGGATTTTCTTGTAGGTGGTAAAAACGAAGACAGATATCTGTAGTTTTGGGGAAAAAACGGGTGGGTAGGCTGGGGTGAATATTTGTATTTTCCAAACTAGGCAGAAGCAATATTAGTAGTTTATTTTCATTATGGAACTCTGTGTGATGTGGAAGAATTGAAATGCCCTTTGCTTTCTCCCTAATCATAATTTCTTTTTTTCAAATCTACATTTAATGAGATGCAAACTTTGTCTATTCCTCAGTTATTTTCATGTTTTTAAACTGTTTCTCCTCTTCCTTCCTTACCCAGCTAAAAATCTGAACAGTGCCTGGCAAGGGTCAAATTATATCAGATTTTGCCTTATGAAATGAGGAGTAAGAACAAGAGAGGCTACGGGTTTAGTTGTTTTTATCTGCACAATTAATTTCCTTCATGGGAAACCACTTGGGGCTAGTGGTTAACATATGAAGCTGTTTGTATGCTCTCAAAAGTAGTTCTTCACAAACTACAATTTCAGTTCCTTGTCTTTTCTTTTTGTGAGTGGGATCTCAAAATTGTTGTTTTGACTATCATACAATTGGTTCCTAATGGTGGATAGTTAATGATATCCTAATGATGGATAGTGTTCACATCAATATTGGTCCTCATCACAGACATTCTTGGATGTGGGTGGACCAGGTTTCCCATGACTTCTCATATTGATTGGGGAGAAATTTATATTGCAAGTAAAAAATAGGGAGGATAATTCTGCATCTTGTAGGTGCTGCCCTCTTTCTCAAAACTTCTATTGAATTTTAGGGAAGCCAAGAAATCTTTATTTTTATTTGATCCTTATCATTCTAGTCTTTAGTGTTAATACTTCGAAGGTAGCAGTAGAAGTAATGATCTGATCATATCACTGGGCTAGCTCTGAAGATCTGAGAAAAGACCAGTGTGATAAGTAGGAAAAAGGCAACAACAAAATGGAAGTATGAGTGGCGGGTTTAATCGGAACTACATTTCAGCCTTTGAGCTTCTATATTTTTTTGAAATATGCTTTATTGATTTTACAATTAAAATAGACCAACAACGCATACATAAATACGAGAGAAAAAGAAAACAAGAAAAAAAAGAATAGAAAGAAAAAGATAGAAAACAATTAAAAACATTTTCATCTTCGACAGTTTGTGAGACCTCCTTTTTATCCTTATTTTATGCCATATACACAATTAATCCTGACATATATCTGTATATCGCTACTGTGATTCTATCATATCTTCTTTTGCCTTTTAGTGTGAAACCTATCTTTGGTCTATCCATTTGTACCAGCTGTTCCAGCTGTCGTAGTATATTGAAGTGTCTTTATCTTTTAATGCCAAGGTTAATTTGTCCATTTCTGTACAACTTGAAATTTTTTGAATAATCATCTCCTCTGATGGAACATGAGGCTGTTTCCAACATTGTGCAAAAGCCAATCTAGCCGCTGTCAAGTGTTTCTTAAATGTTCTTCTCTTTGGGAACCCTCCCACTTTTAAAAATTAAGGAGAACTCCAAAAGAGTTTTCGTTTGTATGGGTTGCATTTATTGATATTTATTTGTTAAAAATTAAAATTTGACACATTCACCGCCGCTATCTCTTCCCACAAGTTTTGATGGGGTTTCAATATTTGTATTATTTTTCAACATCGGCTGGCAAATAATTTTGATTTTGTGGAGCCCTGAGGGGGCTTGGGGGGACCGCCCCCCAGAGGTCCTAGAACCACACTTTAAGGAATACTGGTCTAAGCAAGAGGTAACCAGAGCATGATTAATCATGAGAAGAATGTCTAGCTATAGAAGGAGCTTTAACTGGTGTGCAAGATGGAATTGGGAGGGGAGATGAGAGGGAAGGCTCTGGGATTTCCAGATAAGTTTGATTAACCATTAATCCAGTGGGCAGGACTGGGAATCCCAGATCGGAGCAGAAGGGGAACCAGAGCTTTGAAAATTAAAGTGAAGCTGTTGATTTAAATAAAGGATAGTTGTGATGCAGAAAGAAACACAGGCTACAGAACTCAGGAATCTGAGAAGAGTAGTTTTCCAAATGCACCAACAAACCTCTGTCCAAAAGAATTGGCCCCACTATTCCTTCACGTGCTAGTCCTGAGTCTCTGGGTGCTAATTCAAATTGTGCTCTTGTTTTCCATGTACCTTCAGCTTCTCTTGGCTTGCATTTCCTTGCACCTCACTCTTTGTCTGAGCAGCGGGGGGGGGGGGGGGGGGTGGTTTGTTGCTTGTCTCCTGGAACAACCTTGGCTAGAAAAGGAGAAGAGGAAATCATTTGGGAAACTGAGATGCCTATACTGAAATTTACCCTCCCTTCCTAATTTAAGGGATGTGTGGAGGGGAGGACAGGCTTGCTCAGACTTTCCTGCTTGGTTGTTTGTAAGACAGGCTTCAGCTTGCTTAGCCATATTTTTTTTAAAAAGTTAGCTAATTCAGTCACGGAAAAAAAGGTTTGGGATCCCCCGCCTGCCTGGTGGAA
This sequence comes from Laticauda laticaudata, assembly GCA_004320025.1. NCBI lineage: Eukaryota > Metazoa > Chordata > Lepidosauria > Squamata > Elapidae > Laticauda > Laticauda laticaudata. Next base: position 18,244 of record BHFT01046375.1, on the reverse strand, counting down.
ATACCTTAAACATAAGTGCAATATTCAGGCAGTAAATGGGGGCTTTGTTTGAGCCAGGAGGCCAAGGGGAAGAGTGCTAAAGCTAAATTCCCCCACCCGCCCCACTCCTCAAACTTATTTTTCCCCCTTCTCAAATAAAGTCTCTCAAATGTGAAAGCTCTATAAAAATGCGGTCTGAAAGATGGCAGCTGTGGGGTGGAGAGGCTGTGAAAATAGCTCAGCAGGATTTTTAGTCCTAACTCCAAGCAACATCCATAAGTTCCTAGCACTCAGGAAGGGTTGGATCTGGAACTCGTGATTACCAGAGCCAGAAAAGTTCAAAGGGAGTTCCATATACTAATTAAAAACCATGATCACCCATCAGGACAGGAAAGTGTGACCTTCTGCCCTGCCTTCCTCTTAGATTGCTGGTAGTCCTTGACTTAGAACAGTTCATTTGGTTGGTTTTTTTTACAGCGGCATTGAAAAAAGTGACTTACGACCATTTTTCACTCATATAACCATTGCAGGATCCCCATGATCACATGATCAAGATTCAAATGCTTGGCAACTGGCTCATATTTATGATGGTGGCAGTGTACCAGGGTCATGGCATCGCCTTTGGTGACCTTCTGACGAGAAAGTCAATGGTGAAGCCAGTTTCACTCAACAACCGTGTTCCTAATTTAAAAACTGCAGTATTTTGATTCACAAAGATGGCAAGAAAAGTCGTAAAATGGGGCAAATTTTTCACTTGGCAACAGAAATCCTGGGCTCAATTGTGGTCATAAGTTGAGGACTACCTATATTCTCTATAGACACATAATCACAGTACTGATAGGCCCATAATTTATGCGGGATTCGGACTTTTAGGAAATCCTCTTTATGTTGACACTGATGGCAGATTCACAATTTGCCAGATTGATCTGTCAAGGCTTGTAGATCAGGGAGCAAGGTGGTTTACATTATGTATATTATGTGAAAAGGGACAGATGAATCAGCTGTGTGGAGATGCCCTTTTAAAACTTCTGTAGCTCCTGGATAGAAGCACAGGACAGCTCTCATTCATAGGCAGCTGGTAATAACATTGGTAGCTTCTGTGGAAGCCTATGCTTGGTGCAGAAGAGCTGTGGGTCTTGAGCTACTTAAAGATGGGATAAAGCAAAGAATGAAGGCCTCTGATCTATTTGGCCCTCGTGACTCGGCTTTGTTCATGACTCTTCCAGAGTTAAGAACTGAAAGGTAAGAAAGACAGCGCTGTAGCAAGGTGGATGGAGAAAACTAAGTGTGTAGAGAGAAGGAAGAAAACGTCCTTCCGTAACTCTACAAACTGCAGAGACATCTTCAGACTCAAAAGATCTAAGCTTGGCATTTTGAAGGCCCATTTCAGATGCCAAATGACCCTCAAGTCTCTGTTGCCAAGATCCTAAGAGAGTTTTCAGTATGCCTTTTCTCAAAATTATTTTCTGGATCTCTCCCATCTTGTTGAGTGAGATGTGGTGGGTGATGATAATGAGGTGTGGAGTAGAATGTTTCACCTAATGGCTAGTAGGGCTTTCCTTCTCCTTAATGGTAAATGCATTAGATAGATGAAACATAGAGTGATATGTGCAGATCAGGGGAAAGCTCAAATCTATTCATAACTACTCATAATAGCTCTGGGAATTTCATTAGGAGCTCCTTATCATTTTGGCAGAAGACAGGTAGCTCTATCCGTATTTTAATCATAAAAAAACATAAAAGGCATGGAAATTAGGTTTTCCTCTGCATCTGCGCACTTGAATTCATTCAATCTAGCCAAACCTTTGTTATGCTCAAAGACCAGCATAACAAGGGCTGGGCACAAAAAGATTAAAAAATGTAACAAAATAAAACGACTTGAATTAAGAAACTGACCCTTTTTCAGATTGTGAGAGGCAGAACTGAGATGATTCCTGGTATCTTCTTGTTAGGGCATACATAATATCTGAAGTGCACTTCTTGACTTTGATTTAATTTCTTTCTAAATCCAGCTGCATTTGGGTGGAACTCGAAATCATCTATGTAGTACCAATACTATCATTAATCAGAAACTGTTGGAAAGAAGGGCATTTTGAGCTACATCCATGCTCTTTGAATCAGTTTTAATAACATCAACAGCTTCCTCCCAAATGTTATTGAGCATAATCATTGGGTGGCATTTCTAAGATCTCCCAGCTGTCTTCTCACAGATTTATAATTGCAGAATTTCCTGGAAAAAGAATCTGTAAGGATTACACCAATATCTGTATTTGAATAATTTTTTCATTGGATCAATGGAAATGTCACAGTGAGCAAAAATGGATTCCTCTAGAGTTCATCACCAAACCACTGCCAGTCTGATGCCCTCTAAATCTGTTATGCTACCATGTCCAGTATTGTCAACCAGCATGGCCAGTGACAACTCCTGCCTAGAATATTTCAGAATTAGTCTAATGATTTTAATTCTCAGAATCCTCAAGAATAGACAGCTCGGCTGGAGAATTCTGGATGTTGAAAACTACATACAGTAGAAAATGAAAGTTTTCAAACACCAGGATATCTAGAGGTGCCAGCTTTGGGAAGGTTAGACTGGATGTTAAACTAGCATCACTCCACCTTTCCCCAAATTGACTAGTTCAGTGGGAGATCAGATTTGTCAGTTGTCAAACTTTTAGGTCATGTTTGTCCCAAAGGTGCTTTTTTCAAAAGACAACTGGGCTTTCTTGGTGTTTTCCTTGAAAACGTTTCACTTCTCATCCAAGCTCCTTCAGACCTGAAGGCTATGAGTTTGATCCTAGGTAGAGGCTAATATTTGGAATAGACTCTCCTGCTTGAGCAGGGGGTTGGACTAGCTGACCTCTAAGGTCCCTTCCAACTCTGTTGATCTATGTTCTCTCAGTTTTCCTGTAGGGGGCATGCCTGAGTGCACTATCGTCGCTGTCCTATTGTTTCTTTTTATTTTTCTTATAAGTATCTATCTCATGTATTCATAACTATGTTTATACATATACCTGTTATCTTGTAAGCGATTGACAAATCAAATAAATAAATAAAAATAAATAAAAAAGTGAAACATTTTCATGATAGCAGGCACTCAGATTTTTAGACAGTCATCTTGCCCCAACTCAGTCTTTGCTCTCCTGTCCTCTCAAAAGGCTGCAAAATGTGAACAGGCATGCAGGGGGCTGATAACTTGTTCCTGTGCACTTGTACAAAAATAGGTAAATGAATCTCAAACTCATCTGAATACCCGTTGCCTATTTTTACGATCAATAGTCATCTGTATTGTAAGAATAAAAGGGGTTACTTTACTGGTGGGTGCTAGCTTTTTAAAAAAACTTTAACACAGTTTGTGAGTTCAGCTAAGATTGTAAGATTGTACGCACATTTTTCATTCAGAGCAATTGGGTTTTCTCTGAAAGATATAGATAGCCTAATGTTTGTCCAGTCCATCTTCAGAAGCTCTTCATGCCTCCAGCTCTCCCAGGTGGTAAATATCATGTCAGCAGTTCATGGAAGCTCATGTTTTGACAAGGGTCTCATCCTGATAGGCTCTGATCATGTATCATTTTCCATATATACACATGCAGCCTATCATCAGTAACAGTTAATGAATGCTCATTTGTGGTTACTTAATCACCTCTGTAAGCCAGATTTTTAAAATATTTTCTACCAGGATGAACTAAGTGAATTGAATTTCTCCAGTAAGAACTTTCATTGACAAATCTTCCAGTCCATGACCCCTGCGCTTTCTTCCGTTCTCATTCATTCTTTTGTTACCGTTTGTATTCTATTTACATTTATAATTTATTGCTTTTGTTCCTATTTAACCATAAATGTAAAGTTGGATCAACTCTGCATTTTCTTTCAGATAGATGATGCAGACTTTGACTTCAACGTCAAGTTAGTCTTCTCTCCCTCCCTCGTGTCTCCAGGCACTTTGCCAAATGAACAGATTTGGGAACCTCTAAACTGGCCAATAACGTTGTTGTGTTTCATTGGTCCTAACAAAAGCATTGCTCAATAGTGTGTTTTGAAATATCTAGTAGGTAGCTCTGACATTTATACAATAGTATTTTGCCCTGCAATCATAACCAGGTAGAGAAGTCTTACATTTTTCCAAATATATATGACTAAGCTTCTCAGTATTTAGAAAGTGAAATCTCCCTACAACTAAAGTATCACTGCGAGAGGAGACAAAGCAGGATTAATGCAGCATGAAAGAAACCAATACTTTAAAAAATTCTCAGGTGTGGAAATACTTTGTGCCTGAATCCAGTTTATACATTGCAAGGTTTTAATCTGTATTGTTCAGATTATATTATATTATATTATTAATCACTATAGGATTCTCTTGTTCCTTTCCATGTTCCTGTTTTGTTGGAGATTGCTTGTAGCACCTGCCTGATAGATACTAGAATAATTGAGCTGTCTTTACTATATAAATGAAGTGTTGCTGTTTTTTCTGAATCATTTCCACTTTCTATCTGATGCGATCATGCCGCATTTTATTTTATTTAGAGATTAGGACAGGTTAAGCCACAATCTTATCTCATGTTGCCTCTATAATAATATTGGGTGTAGGTTAACTAAGCTGGCAATGAATTTGCCTGGGGGCATTTAGTGAACTCGGTAGCAATTTATATTTGGATTGGTTGCATATATGCCCAACAGTATGTGAGGCACTGCCTCACACTCCATAAGCAATTGAAGTCAGTCTAAAGGTACAGGGTAACCCCCCAAAAGGTATCAAATAACTTATTCCCCACCCCACCCAAGGGCCAATCTAGCTGTGAAGTGAAGTGTCTAGATGTTTGTTTATTTTTTTCAGCATAGAAAGAGTGCTTAACTCTTCCATTGTAGGCTCCTTCCACTCCACTCCATTAAACTCCACTGCACTGCACTCTACTTCTTTTCTCCTGAAAGAAAAACAAGAGGCAAACCTAGTATCTTTTTTCTTTATAGACAGGAGCTTTGCCATATTACTGATAGGAATTATAAAAAGAAGAGCTAAACCCTCAACCTCTGTGGTCCTTTGGTGGCTACTACTGCTGCAGTCATATTTGGAGCCTTTGAAATTAAGGAAATAGCAACAAAAGAGGCACACTCTACACTCTAATATCTCCATTTAGGCCCTCTGGGTGCTTCTCCACTGCAAAAACAACACAAACAATCAAATCCGAAGTCTATTTAAATACTAATATATTTTTTTTGCATGGATGAATGCTGTTAACGCTCACCCCTCTTCTTTTGCAAAACTATGTCTGTCTATCTATCTATCTACCTACCTACCTACCTACCCACCATCCATCCTTCTATCTGTACAAGTTTGCAATTTTGAGGATGTGTAAGGTTGATAGGTCTTGGTAAACAAACACTATTTGTTGGTTAATTTTTCTTCTTGTGTTTTTTGCTTACCAGGGAAGCACGTATGAGATGTGACAAAGCAGGTGTTAGCTAAGACTTGGATGCCTAGATGTTGATCTCATTCTCAACATTATGGATAAATAAGGTGCAGCCACCCAAATGTGGCTGATGATGTTCAACATCTATTAGTTAATGCTTTATGGCAAGATGGGTGGCAAACAAATTTAATAAATAAATAATGTGGCCAACTGGATAGTGTATTGACCAGTATTTGGAGGCCTGCTGAACACTCGTGGTACCTATCCCTGCTGTACAAATATTTCATTGTGTGGTTTGTAACAAATCACTTTCCTTTAGCCTCAGTTTTCCATTTTGAGCAGACTTGAAGCTCAAATTCATTTCCCTGCTAATCACTGTACAACCAAGCTCCATTAGTGGTTTCTCTCTTCTGACATAATTTTGGCCATAAACACCATCTAGCATGTTTCATCAATGATGTGGCTGATGATGCAGCCAGAGGCTAGGTTCTTCCCAGCTTCTATTGGCTGGTTGAGGCTGCTGTGGTCATGCTTCTCCCTTGGGACTTTGCTCTCTGTCATCATTTTGGTTTGGGCTACAGGAGAGACTGAATACCTGGATTCCACAGGGGCACCTTCATGCTTAATATGTGATTGATGCTTTCTGTAATAAATGTCAGGTCCTGCTCCCAGGGCCTTACAAACACAAGAAAATTCTTTTGAAAGTGCACCAAATCTATATTCAAAAAGCAGAACTCTTCTATTTATGTATTTATTGTACATTACATATACTCAATATCCTTTGACCTACTATGTGGGCTTAGACAAGTGCTAATACTGTGCTGACAGTGTTGATTTAAAGTGGGCCAATGTCAATTTAAAGTAGGAAAGAGAGCTGGTACTATCAATTGTCTGTTGTTGGTCCTAACCCCTTAGGTGCATTATAGGTTTTCTGATGTTTCTGACAATAGGTTTTTCACAGGGCTGTCTCTACACCATTTTGCCTCTCTCCATCTTACTTCCAGGTACTACTGGCCATGAAGTCAGAATTGGAGTCCTCAGTCACTCACTGCCAGCAGTGCCATTCAATCATTGATGGATTGAAGGATGAATTGATCCAGGGGTGGGATTCAAAATTTTTAACAATCACTTCTATGGGCATGGCTTAGGTGGGGGTGTGGCTTGGTGGGTGTTCTGTATAAAAATAGTAGAATCCAAATAACTCACTCTGATTGGTTACAAAAAACTAATGGGGATAGGTTCAAAAGGAACCAATCCCCGAAGCCGCACAAAGGCAGCAAAACTTAAATAAATGTCATTGGCTACAAGCCGGCAGTCAGAAAAGTATAAAAGGGCTGTCGCGGCTTGAGCCAATGTTCCGTTTTAGCAACTGTTCTTAAATAAAGACTTTGTTGTTGGAACCCGGTCTACCTCGCGTTTTTCCGGACGGAACAGTGGTCACGTGACTGGGTGGACATGGCTTGGTGGTTATGTTATTGGCTGGGTGTGGCCAACTCAATATCACTCATATCGAGGCACACATCTCCTCACCTGGCCTCTCGTGACTGTGGGGATGCTGCAACAGTCATAAGTGTGAAAAATGGTGATGTCACTTTTTTCAGTGCCATTATAACTTTGAATGGTCACTCCACACAAGCAAAGTACCAGCAAAGGAGAGGAAAAAAACTCCAGAGCTGTTCCTGAGACAGGAAGTCTAGTCCTGCCAAGAATGTAATAAGGGTTAATGGAGAGGCAGTTTCTGTAAGCAACACCAGAATGTTTCCTTCCTGCCTTCCTCACAGGATTAGGACAGTAATTTGTTCGAACAACTGGTTCTCCAAACTGCTTAGGATGTTAACAAACGGTTCTAGTGAATAGGTGCAAACTGGTAGAACCCACCCTGGATTGATCGCATGCCATCAAGTTGCTGACAACTTTTAGCAAATAAGATTTTTTAGCTGGCTAGATTTTCTCCATGATGATCTGTCCCTAACCTGGTCCTTCAGCTCTTCCAGTGGCATCCCCATAGTCATTGTAACTGAGTATATCCATCTTGTATTATCATCCTTTTCTTCCAACTTTCCTTGCATGGATGCCACCGAAATAGGATCAATTATGTTGGTTACTTGTGCCTCAAATGAGAACTCTGAGTTGATTTGTTTGATGATCCATTTTGTTTCTATTTTTAGCCATCCAGGATATTTTCAGAAGTCTCCAATGTCAGCGTTCAAAAGCTCTTTCTATCTTATTCCTTCAAAGTCTACAAGTTAAGGAGGGACCTCCCTTATTATTGATTGTTCCTTCCCACTTTAACTTACACCCCTCTTCCCTATCTGTATATTATTATTGACTGTTCAGTTTGGCTAGTTTCTCCACTAACTATTCCAATCCCTCCCCCTACGCTAATTTATTTTTATTTATTTCATTTATTTTGTCAAGTGATTATAAGATTAACAGGTATAAATATAAACATAGTTATGAATACATGAAATGGATACATATATTGATCACCTTTGTCTTGATCACCTTTGTCTCACTGTATGTAAAGAAAAAGTAGTTAGTGGTTGATTTTCCCACTAAAGCTTGATAGATGGGAGAATAAGCTAGGGGAATTTACCAGCCCTTAATTTGTCTTATATTAAAACTGGTAGGCTGTATTAAAATGCTGGCTTGATTACTCAGGCAGAACAAGAATTAACAACGAGTACAATGCAATATATACTTTTCCGCCGGCTCATGGATTGGAGGAAAGCACTTTAATGTGGCCTTCTGGCTGTGTCCAGTGTCTAATGTTGACTTACATCTCGGGGGATGTTTGGAAGGCAAATATGATAATAACTGGAGATCATATTCATGTAGGTCATCACTGTGTGTGGTGGAGGAGGTAACTGGATATTTTCTGGCAATGTCTTCTTGTAACGTTCCATTGTAATTCTTGAGATCAAATTGGAAATAAAGGCTTAATTTCTGCTCCTTATGGACTTGGAGCCTTGCTCTCCTATGAATTCATACAAATATAATTAGACATGCTTTCTTAGTGATGCTTTCAAGGAGTGTTGGAGCATGCTTGCAGGGGAAAAAAAACAAGAACAAAACTTATGTGTGCATATACACATGCAAACTCTTTTTGTTTCTTTTACCAAGCATTTTTAAGGTAGAAATGTTGGAGGATTAGTTCAAGTTTTGAGTTTGGAGGAGTGAATTTTCAGCAGCAACCTGATTGCCTGGAATAGATAAAAAACAAAATATTAAGTTGTGGCTTTTTCTGATATCCATTTTTGCAGCATAAGAGTGTTTTTATTAACCTGGTTCTTTTCTCAGGATATATCCCTGGAAAAATATGGAATATTTTATTAAAAAGTGCTTGGCTATTCCAGACAGTGTCTGTAACATGGGAACTGGATACATATATCTTCTTCTTCTTGGGCCATATCCATCATTGGATGTTGGCAACCGTGTTGGCGATCCTATTTTTATCAACAGCCACATGAAAAAGTGCTGTTGGTTTTGTCCAAACCAGTCTCTTAGATTTTGAAGCTATGATCTTCTTCTTCTGCCTGGATCTGGTTTGCCTTCAATTTTTCCTTGGAGGATTAAGGGAAGTAAGCCGTATTTCTCTGGGTGTCGCATCACATGTCCAAAATATTATTTAGCTTTTTTATGGTTTTGATGATTTCCCTTGGCTTTCCCAGGTGGCTTATCACCTCCTCATTCCTGATTTTGTCAGCCCAACTTATATGTAACAGCCGCCTGTAAATCCATTTCAAATGCTTCTACTCTTTTCAAGTGGTTTTCTGTCAGAGACCAACTCTCCACTCCATAGAGCAGGATAGAAAAGATGTAGCATTTGACAAGCCTGATTTTCAGTCTGAGACTTACGTTGGTGATACACAAATTTATGGATACATATATAGGCTAGGGAAATCTGGACCAACTTCCTTCTGAATAATATGAGACATTTTCAATATTTTTCTGTGCCATTTTTAAAACATAAAAAAACCATGAATGTTGATTGCCAATGTCAAGAAATCACCTTCTTATCTACCATATGTGTGATTTATGGGGATGCAGTTAAGAAGGCAAGTAGCATTTACAAAATGCAATGTTTTCAAATGTTCAAAATACTAACATGCTTCATTCTATGTATCACTTTCCAATTCCTCTTCAGATTTAGAAAGGCCTGGCCTTCAATTTGTGCAGGACTGATTGCCGGTTGTAATTTTTGCCAAGTGCAACATCGATAAGAGTTTTTTCCCTAGGAAAATTACAACTCCTAGGTAGAAAATTGTGGGGATCTAAGATGGCAAGAGATTGATCAAGATGTGAATCATTGTGAACTTTGCATATCTATCTGCATGAAAAACTCTGCTAAGGGTTTTTTAGTTGGTTACTCCATTGTCAGCATAGGCTGGTAGCCACTCCTGGAGGACATAAATAGAGGACACCATTTGCTGTTCTTAGTGTTTGTCCCACTTGGTTCCAGACGCTCTGCATGTTTTTGCATTATGTTTCACTTAATTCATAGTTAAGTTTCGATGCACGATGTGATGAGGGGTTTCTATTTTTTTCAGCTGGCATGTTGCAGTCAGAGTTGGTGCCAGTTAGGGTTGAGAGGAAGTGATTGGCTTAAGATCACCCAACTGGCTTCTGGATCTAAGGGAAGACTTGAATCTGGACCTCACAGCTCCTAATTTAGTACTTTAACCAATATACAATGACTCTTATAGAGGATGTTAATCTCTATTAATCTTCCACTCATTGTCAAAGTGACTTTTCTACTCAATTTCTAAAGTACTCTTTTCCATGTCATGTCACCTTTACTTCTGTCTGTTTTGGACAGTGTGCTTCAATTTGTTGTAGACTAACACTAGCAGTTTATTTGGTTCTTTGCAAACCAGGAATGACCCTTCAAATAAGTAGAGTATTTATCATTGATTTTAATGCCTTTTAGAGTTCTGTGATGATTGCTGAAATAGTATAATCATGAAAGATTTGTCCTGTAAACAGAAATTTGATTTTTTTAAATTAATATTTTACTTTACTTGAGATGCCTATTTTTGATCCACCATTGAATTTTTTCATTGTTTTTTTCTAATCACCCAGGTTATTTGAATTATATATGAGCAGAAAGGAAAGTACTTTCATGTTGTGAAATTGAAAAGATTTTGAAATAATGTTCTGCTAGGCTCATTTATTAAAAAAAAAGCAGAGAGAAAATCAGAAAACTTTGTGAAAGAAATATAATAATTAAATATCTTTTTGAGATTCATCCAAGCAACATTGATTTGTAAAGCAAAAATAATAACTGTCATGCTATGTATTTGTAATAAACTCTAAAACAGGGGTCTCTAACCTTGGCAACCTTAAGACTTGTGGACTTAAACTCCCAGAATGCCTCATCTAGCTTTAAAAGAAGTTGTGGGTCCTTCATCACTGGAGGTTTTTAAGAAGAGACTGGACAGTCACTTGTCTGATATGATATGTGGTGGTGGCAAACCTTTTCAGCACTGAGTGCCGAAATGGGAGCGCACACACCAGAACCAGAAGAGCAGCCCCCTGGCACACCATGTGGGAGTGCCAGAAACTAGATGCTCAACTTTCCAGCAGGCGCATGTACACAGTGGCCACCTGGTCTTTCGGTTTCTAATGCACATGCATGCATGAAGACCAACTGGCTGGTGGTGCACATGTGCACCAGGGAGCTGCTCTTCCAGTTTCTGGCGCTCCCATGTACACGAAGATCAGCTGGCCAGTGCACATGTGTGCGCTGGAACCCGATAGAACAATGGGCAACAGCTGGTATGCCCAGAGAGATGGCTCTGCGGGCCACATGTGGCACGTGTGGCATATGTTTGCCATCACAGGTAAGGGCCTCCTGCTTGAGCAGAGAGTTGGGCTAGAAGACTTCCAAGGACCTTTCCAGCTGTTTTCTGAGTGATTTATTGAAATCAGACACAAACATAGCAGAAATAAAGGATTTTTAAAAGCTGCTTGTTTTTCTACGTTGGTGTACATTTTGATGCCTTTAATTTTCTACAGAGAATTTAGATAATATATACACACAAACATTATACATACACACATAGATAATTTAATGTGTCGGTGTATAATCTTTGTGTATATATTCCATATGTGTATATGACTTTATGTCCTAATATGTATACGTGTATCGAGAGAGAGAGAGAGAGAGAGGGAGGGAGAGAGAGAGAGGGAGAGAGAAATGAATTTTGTGGGAGAACTGCTTATAGGAAGAATAATGATTGGCAATTGCTGTCATTGAACAAAAAGTTGGGAAGGCAAAGCAGTTTGCAGATTGTCCAGTGAGAGGATCTGGTAGCTTGTTATCTGAATTGAATATCTTGTACAGGATTAAGGCTAGGTCCACTGGCCGACGGATGCAAAACGTATGCATAAAGGACACAGCGGACGAGCAAAATTTCGGGGGTGGCTCCACCCGTTGTCATCCATTCAAAAAGTGGTGAAATTTTGCATAAACAGAATGGAAAAGAACGGAAAAGAACGGGACGTGGGTAGTATGTAGTGGGGATGTTAAACGGATGTTCATAGGAAGCCTAGTGGATGGAAGCAGATGACACCTCTGAAGGGGCTCCAGGGGAGAATTTCGAAGCGGATCGCATAGCGGAGATGAAGCGGATGTATCACGTACGCCTAAAGGAAAGAAAGGAGATGCCGGCGTGGATTGTATATTGGATGCAAACAACATCCTTCCTATTTCCGTGCTACTAACGATTGTATAGACATTTCATGTACCTTTTGTTTCCTCCTCTTTCCGGTTTTCAGCTGCCAGCGGATGTGAGTTGCGAGGATGCCCAGAGGATGCAGAGAGGATACAGCGGACGTTTTAATGGATGATAAAACCGGACATAGAACATTGTTGCTTTGTATGTCACGGATTTACATATATACACAGCGGAAAGTTCATCCCGTTTCAAAAAAGTTTTGTGCAGCTCAAAACTTACTTGTGCGGATGAAATCGCAGTGGACGGATCCTCGACGGATAGAGCATATGAAACATGTATGCAATGCAGTTACACACGGATGCATAGTGTTTTCCAATGGATGGCAAGCTTTTTTTAACGTTTTACATCCTCTTTGCATCCGTAAGTGCAGTGGGACAGGGCCTTTACTGAAATGTCTCTGTCTGGGCAGATTCTCTTAAGCTTATTTAGAATTAAGCCAGCATGATCACAGGAGTACTTTAAATAGTAAGGGTAAATATGCTGTAAATTCTGCTTTAGACAAAATGTGAGGTACAATGTACCAATGGCAATGGAGTCTTGTGAGTTACATAGGAGATGAATAATTTATTTGGCCAAGTGTGATTTAACACACAGGGAATTTTTCTCTGGTGTGGAAGCACTCAGTGTACATGCAAAGCAACAAAGAGGACAGCAACAACAAAACAACAATAAAAGGAGGAAGTAAAGGAGACAATAAGCATAAATAATAATACTACAGCCATACTATATGGGTTAATATACACAGATATTAAACAGAACTGCAATAATTAGGTGTGCAGCAGAGTGATGGCACGAGGGAAAAAGTCCAGTCTTGGCATACATTGCTCTGTAATACCGTCCAAAGGGAAGGAGTTGAAACAACTTTTGACCAGGATGTGAGGGGTCTGCAGATAGCCTTCCTTTTGACTCGCACAGTATATATGAGTTAGGCTTCTAAGTCCAAACCTGAAGCTTTTTTCTTTTTTCTAGATTTGAGAAAGGAGTCAAAGTTATAGTATTTGATGGAGTTCCAAATTGGGAAACTTTTTGTGTCCATGAACTTACATGTACAAATATAAAACATGGACACTTAAGGATAAGCTAAACTGGGTTATGTCACCAAGCAAGATATCACACAATTTGTATGGAATCAGCCAAGTCCAGTGAGAAAAAAGAACATAGGTAGTATGGCATTATCCGCTTAGTTAGGCTATGAGAGAATCCTACTGGAGTAGTAACATAAAATAAAAAGGTTACAGATTGCCTGAAAATCTAAAACAAAATTGTATTTTCAGATACACTTTGAAATCTTCCTTAGTAATTTTGTATATACAGGTAGTCTTTGACAATTATAAGCCAGAATTTCCATTGCTAAGCAAGGCAGTTGTTAAGTGAGTCACACCTGATTTTATGAACTTTTTTAATACCAAAGTTAAGTGAATCACGTGGTCATTAAGCAAATCCAGCTTCCTCCACTGATTCTACTTGTTGGAAGTTGGCTGGGAAAATGATTGCATGAGCCTGGGACACTGCAACCATCAAAAATACCATCAGCTTGAATTTTGACCATAGAGATGCTGCAATAGTCGTAAGTGTGAGGACTCGTCATAAGTAGCATTTTTCAGTGCTGTTGTAACTTTGAATGGTCACTAAATAAACAAATATAAGTGGAAGATTACATGTAATCACAAAAACAGCACAGTGGGTTTACACCATCTTTCACTACTGTGGTTTCTATCTGCAAGTCTTCTGTGCCTTTTTCTAGGATATTGCGGTTAAAATTGTGGGTGTTCTGGAAAATTTCAAATAAAAAGTTTTGATAAGATTTCCTATGTAAATGAGAATGATTTGAATTAGTGTTTTAATCTTGATATCATTTGAGCTGTATTATTGATGTGATAAAAACTAAATCTAGCCCATTTAATGACATTACGTTCAAAGAAACAAAGGGTATTTTAACTGGGATGTTTGAAGGTGATAAAATAATATGCAATTGTAATATTCTTCAGCTTTTTAATTTTTTAGACAATCAAAGATAAAAAGATCATATACCTCTGAAGCTACAAAACCTGCCTGAAGTACAAAATTTGGATTGTAGAAATTGTTTCAGTTCGTATTCCTCATTGAAATCAAACATGGACTCAATTCTCCTATCTTTTTTCCAAAATATGTATTTCATTCCATAGATATTGTGATCTGTGACTACTGGGGACTCACAGACTTCAATGTTGTTTTAGGTTATTCCCCCCCCCTCTTTTATGTCAAAGATATTAAAAAATATTTTGATATGAAATGAGGAGGCTTGTATTTCCCCCGTTTCCATTTCAAATATATACCTCAAGATTGGTGTCTCTGTGTGTATTATGTATCTATTTATTTATTAAATTTATATTGGCCCCCTTAGTTCTATGACCAGAACTAAGAGTTAAAAAAATTTGGGATGTGTATTACATGGTCTGACTCTATTGGAACAAGGAATCAATAGTTATCCTGGGTACTTTGAGAATATTTCAAGCTGTAGAATTGACTGGGTTTCTGAGTTCATCTAATATACTGGACTTCTAAATGACCCAGCTAGGTTACTGAATGAACACAACCATTGTATGATTAACTCTGGAAGCAAGCCAGAGATATGCTTATTCTTTTCCAATTGCATTGTTCTTTTTTCACCTGAATTATCTCAATAGTTCATTTTCTCTTATTTCTTTCTCAGTATTGCTTACCTACTTTTGCAGAAATATTGGAAGGGTTCCATTGGCCAATGGAATGAATTGCTATATTCCATTCAAATAGAACATTTTTCTACTCCAAAGGCCCTCTAAGTGGAAAGGACTCTTCTGTTGAAAACGGCAACAATTGTCGTATGTTCACACTAATCTCCAAGTGGGTTTTGATTGATCTAGAAGTCTTCTGCCATATATATGGAGTGGTGTTTGTGTTCCATTAAATTGTCAACTTGAAAGAATTGGGAAACTATGTCCTTCATTAGGATCACACCTAAAGGTCATGTGACTTCCTAAGAATAATCACTTACATTTAGTTTAAAAAGGAGACAAAAGAAACACAGGAATGCACATGTTGAGAAGTAGTATAATTAATTTATTAGAAATGTAGTATATCCCACCATAGGTGGGGAAAATAGTGACCAAATAATCTATGTGTTCCTTGTATATGCTATTTAGATTTTATTTGAATTATCTGCCAATCTCCAATGAACTTTAGATGCCATGTGTGTTGATGGAGCATTTTGAGATTTTTGCTGACTTATTTTTTTAATGGTTCTGGACCAAAGGACAATTTAGAATTGTCAGAATAGTTGTTAGCAGGCATTTTCTAATGTTGACATTACATGCCCTCTATAAAGTAAGGCATATGTACTCCTGATATCTCCTCTTTCAGGTGGGTAACTATATCAGCCCTGGGGAAGAGATTAAGTCCTACTAAGACCCAAAGTCATTTGGCATTTGGAGCTAGCAAATTTGAAGACAGCAGATCATTATATTCATTTGGGTTTTAAAGGCTTTGTTCTAAAAAGGGATGTCCTGAAGGGATGAGTATAATGATCTGGAATTTCAAAACATACTTTGATATGTTAAATAGGTTGTAGAAATAGTATAGAGAAAAAGCCTTTGAAGATCCTTCTTTGTCACCACAATGAAGAAGTGTGCGAGGACTCATGAGTACTACATACTCATGTAGTACAGTGCTTATTTCCCACAAGGCAGAAAATTCTGGATTGTTTTGTTATCATCCATTCAAAAAGTATATCAGGTAATATGGGAGCTGATGCTGCTCTATGAAAATAATAACATTAAACTGGCAAGGTAATTTCGGGGAGAAAAATGGCATTATCGGTGAGAAAAAGCATACTGGGCCAGAGTATAGCCTCACTTGGTAAAAGGCAACTTAATAAGGATATGTAGATTATTTGATTCATTGCAGTTTTGGAAAAAGAAGTATAATGTGTACGTGTATGTGGGTGTGAGAGTCTGCCTTTGGCTTTCTGGCTCAATTGCTAAAATATCTTGGGTGGCCTTGAATGCCATCTGTTGGGATGATGAACATGAAAAAAGTCTTAAAGCCTTTTATAGCTTCCCAACAAGTCTTGGAAAATGAATAAAATATGGAAATGTTTTATTGTTTGGGAATTGGAACCGAGAGAAAAATGACAGGAGATCAACACTTCTGGCTCTCACGTTCTGAAAAATATAGCTCTCAGTTCTTCATTGCAGAGCAAATTATTTCATCCCTGCATTTTATTTCTTACTAGCAACATTGTCTTGTGACACAAAGAGCAGGAGAGGAAAGTGTAAGTTCTATCTCTTTTTTAGCATTACTAATGAAAACTATACTTAGAAATAAAGTTGGACACATTGGAAACAGCTTTTGAAGTGAGAAACTTAAAAAGTGTTTTCTGATATTTATTTTTCAGCATTTAAAAAATGGAATCTATGGCTCTATTGATGCCTGCATTACAACTGATTACAAATAATTCCTACTAATTAGTGGGAAGTTTTGGAATATGCTACATAAAAAGAATTTAAAATCTGTTCTTTGATAATTCTCATAACTAACACATTTTATTTGGTTATTTATTATAAGCAGTATTTATTAGTTCACTGTTTAGTCAGAAGTATTCCTATGGTATTTTTTACACAATCAAAGAAAATATTCACAGGTGTACAATTCAAAGATGTGGCACAAAAGAAAATAAATAAATGAAAAAGGAAGCGTAAAACAAGTTCAGGTACCAGTTCATAAACTTTAGTCGTAATTCTTATAGCTTGGACTAGTGCTGATGAAGCCCAGCTTATTATTTCATCCACTTCTATTGTGTCTGTATGTACATGGGTATACGTGTTTTTAGGGGAAAATGTATAGTATAAGAACCATATCAAATGTCTGAGAAATACACATTTTAATCCCGACTTAAAATTACTCAGCTGTTACTGTCTGATGAATGCTATTGTTCACCTCCGTCTTTCTTCCATGCTGCTGCATGCCAATTTCCATTCCCATCTTGTGACCTACTGGGCTATGCGGTCATATGATATAAGGACTATCCTTATTAGTCTTACTTTAGCACAAAATCGGCTGCATGACTACTGACTGTAAATACTGTGTTTTTTTCTGTGAGAATTCAGGAATACTTCCATGTGTTTTTGCTTTTGGTAACTGCTCTGTATAACTTGGAAGGTTCCAAGTAGTCTTCTCTGATTGGCCAGAAAGGCCAGTAGTGGATTGGTTCATTAGGAACCAATCCAAGGAGCCGCTCAAAGGCGGCAGAGTTAAAACAATGTCATTGGCTACAAGCTGGCAGGCAAGCCTCTATAAAAAGGGCTGCCGCNCTTTTCCGGACGGAACAGTAACTTTAATCTGGGGGTAGTAATGAGTGTGACACAAATTTTGCTCATCCAGTAATGAAGGGACTGTTCATTAACTCGATTAGTGCAGTAGTTAAGGCTTCAGGCTAGAAACCAGGAGACTGTGAGTTATAGTCCTGCCTGAGGTACAAAACCATCTGGGTGACTTTGGCTGGTCACTTACTCTCAGCCCTAGGAAGGAGGTAATAACAAACCACTTCTGAACAACCTTGTCAAACAAAAACTGTAGGGATTTGTCTAGGTCGCCTAAGAGAATTGAAGGGGAAAAAATTGGTTTCAGGCCTAAATTTGTGTGTGTCTTCATGTGGGCACTCAGGTCAGTGCAAACTGGGTTTCCCATTGCATATGGTTCCCTTGCGCACAGAGAGATGGTATACCTTTCATCCTATTTTCTTTGTGTATGGATCATTCTTTCTTAATTGCTTTCAAGTGATTCTGTCCCCTTTGTACATTGCATTGTTGAAGGGAAAGAGTGGTTTTTGGCATGGAAAGGGTTAATGGCTAGTGGTGCAGGGCTCAGGAATGTTGCATTGCCAGTGGTGGAGGGGCAACCTCTTTGGGGCTTGTTTTGTTTTTGTTGCTCAAGCTTGTAGGCCTGGTTCCATTTGGGAACAGTACCTGTGCTTTATTTTCTGTGGGCTCTAAACTAGCCATTCTTATAGTAAGTAACCTCCAGGATTCACTTGTCAGCTGGTAGCTTAAAAACAAGATGACTGTCCACATGCAAATGACGTGTGTGTGTGTGTGTGTGTGTGTG
>BHFT01046367.1:0-25054 GCA_004320025.1 Laticauda laticaudata | reverse complement strand
ATACATTTTCCGCTCAAAAAGTTTTGAGCAGCTCAAAACTTTTGAGCGGATGGAACCTCAGTCGACGGATGCTGGACAGATAGAGAGGATGAAAAACGGATGCAGTGAGTACAAAACGGATGCATCACGTTAACCAACGGATGGCAAGTGTTTCTCTCTGTTTTACATCGTCTTTCCATCCGTTGGTGCAGTGTGACACGGGCTTAAGTGAGGCCAAATTTCACTGTTGTGTGTGAAAAACAGAGTCATCCAGGCAACTAGGATGAATAATAATAATAGCAATGTAATTACAGCAATTCATTTCTGTTCCAGGATGTGTTTTACATATCTTCCAAAGGAGACAGTTCTATAAATGTAAAGGAATTGTAGTCAATAAGAGTAGAAAAAGAGACCAAACGAAACTCATGCTTTGATAATAAAGGAATGGTTTTAAGAGCACTATAAACAAACAAGTTACACACACTGAATTATTTCAGTGCTTCCAAGTTCTTATGGCCCTTGACAAAAACATGGCTATATGCTTAGAATGCTATTGATCAACTGATAAGTAGCATAAACCTTCATCGATCATCTTGGTAACAAGGCTAATTGTTATTTCTGACAAAAGGATAATTGCAGAATAAAAATTACAAAACCAAGAAACACCATTTTCATCTTTGGGTTGCTAAACAGAAAGGTTATATTGTGTATTTCTCTAGATCTGAATTTTGCCAAGCCTGCAGTTATCTTGGTGAACCATGGAGAGTTGTGTGATAAATAGTTCCCTCTCTCCACACCTCTCTTCAAATCAATATTTCAGGCCTTCAGTTTTCTTCTGGATTCTATGCATCTCCCCCTGGTGCTCCTTTAACTCTGCCCTTTCTTCTTTTTTAATCAGTTCTTACAGACAACAAATTTTCAGCCAGAGGGCCCATCCAACCATCTGGAGTCCTGTCATTTCATTGAATGGCTAAGAGGAAATACTCTTCATCTGACTTGGCTGGATGTTCCTGCTCTGAAGTCACTTGCAACTCCCGCTTTTGCAGAACATCGTTGTTCTAAGTCTTTTCAAAAAAGGAATTACCAGCTAGATTAAACTATACCCTAGAAAAGGAATATATGGCCGATCATTTCTGTCCTTTGCAAAAAAAAGTCAACTTGAGATAGATTTTCCTTTTCAACCATTTGTGACTCTGTGAATTGTTTTTTTTTCCTGTATTTATATGAACTATATATTCTGAATCACATTGGAGGTTTTTTCCTTCTCTTCATTAAAAGACTACCTTTTTTATCTATAGAGTACTCAAGACAGATAAAAATTAAATACAGGTGGTCCCCAATGTATAATCATTCATTGAGTGACCATTTCAAGTTACAATGGCACTGAAAGAAGTGGCTTATGACCATTTTTTACCTTATGACCATTGCAGTATGCCCGTGATCATGTGATCAAAATTTGAATACTTGGCAACTGATTCATATTTATGATGGATTGCATGTCTTGAGGTCATGTGATCCCCTTCTGTCAAGCAAACTCAATGGGGAAGCCAGATTCACTTAACAACCATGTTACTAACATAACAACTGCAGTGATTCACTTAAAAGCTATGGCAAGAAAGGGCACAAAATGGGTCAAAACTCACTTAACAAAAACTCACTTAAGCAAGTATCTTGCTCAGCAACAGGAATTTTGGGCTTAATTGTGGTCATAGGTTGAGGACTATCTGTCCCTTTAAAGTGTGTATTTTGCCCTGTGGAAACTCAGGAACAAGAAAGGAGATTACCAGCTGAGCTGAAGGTCAGCTAATCAGTTTTATGCTATGTTCAGTTTGGGTCACTTCTTGAGTAGAGTAGAGTAGAGTAGAGTAGAGTAGAGTAGAGTAGAGTAGAGCAGAGTAGAGCAGAGTAGAGTACAGAGAACAGAATAGAATAGAATTTACTGGCCAAGTGTGATTGGACACACAAGGAATTTGTCTTTGGTGCATAAGCTCTCAGTGTATATAAAAGACATATGTGATAAATCATGATCATAGTCATTATAAATACATTCATCATGAATCATGAGATACAACACTTAAGGCCCGGTCCCACTGGCCAACAGATGCAAAACGTATGCATAAAGGACACAGCGGACAAGCAAAATTTTGGGGGTGGCTCCATCTGTTGTCATCCGCTCCAAAAGAAGTGGTGAATATAATTTGCCATAAACCAGACGAAACAGGAACGGGAAGAAGCAGAGACCGTGTGTAATATGTAAGTGGGATGTTAAATTGATGTCAATAGGAAGCTAGCTGATGAAGGCGATGGGAGAGCAGAGTTGACACCATCTGAAGGGTCCGGGGAAGAATTTCGAAGCGATGACGATGAGCGGTGAAAGAGGAGGCATCACGTAACGCCTTGGAAATCACAAATGGATCTGCGCAGATGTATAGTTGATGCAAAGGTTCCACTGCACATGCCGCGAGAGTTGAATTGCGTTCTGCTCCATGGATATAAAAGATGCAGCACCACGCTAATCAGAATACAGGGGAAGAGCTGCTTCCTACAGTACAGTCTTTCACGGAACACCATGGTTCATCATCAGGCAAGAAGAGGGAAGGCCCGTCCTATTCATGTCAGCCCTGCAAATGAGTAGGTAAGGCCAGACACAGCATCCACGGCCCTGGTAATTAGAGACTCTGAAGTGCTGCTGCTGCTGCTGCCTGCTGTGGGGAGCCAGCCCCAAGTGCCGCTACAAGACGCTCTCAGAACGCCGCTGGCTGCTGCTGTCAAGCCCTGCTGCAAGCCCCTGCTGGCTCGTAGCCAACTGAAGGCCCTTACTGAAACTGCCAGAGAGAGAAGAGGCAAGGAAGAGAAGGGAGAGAGAACAGTACAGCCCGTTTCCAAGGGGAACATATGAGGATGAGGTCTGAATGGGCTGCAGGAAACGTAGAACAGTCCATCTGGAGGAAGGCCACAAACGTGTTTCGGATACAAGAAGAAGCAGCAGCTTTGGAGAGACAAGGCAGAAACCTGGGTACTGCAGAATACTCCTTGGATGGTGGAACAACACACATGACACGCTGGTATAGCAAGCTTACACCTCAGACAAGTTCCCGGCGAGGCCACGTCAAGCATTGACCAGCGAATGTAACGTCATGGCCCAAGTGCAGTTTCCTGGAGGGTGAGATCCGCACCTGCGGAAAGCAGCCCCTCTGAGACCCCTCTCCTCAGACAACCCAGACAGGCCTCAGTCCTCTTCCGCACGAGTAGCCAAGATACCCTTCATAGGCAGTGTGTCTTCAGAGGGCCCACACCAGAGGTACACACTGACAAGCTGCACTCCCCATGCCAGAGACTTGAGGAGATCCCGTGGGAGGATACTGCCCTTGCTGCACAAATGGAGGAAGAAGCACAGCGCACCAGAGGCCACCTGCCCACCACCCCCCCCCAGCTTCCACAGGATGCAGAGAGAGACAGACTGGAGGCCACTGACTCATAGTCAGTGTTTGTTCGGAGATCCAGACACAAGTAAGACCAATACCATAACTTAACTCTAGCTGGTCCACCATGTGAGACAGAGCCAGCATCTGTCCTCGTGCACCGAACACCTTCACTGCACCTATCGTGAGCCAGACAGCTGCAGCACCGTGCTGATGACCCAGTGACAGTTCGATGAAGCAGAGATCAACAGCAGCTTCTGCACAAACCCTCAAGCCACAAGTCGACAGCCTGACTCCTACCCAGCTCCCAGGTCATTTCCTCCACCCCAGGCAGATCGTCAAGCCCTTGCACAGCCTCTTCGTCCAGATTGAACAGCCCCAGTCATCTACTGAAGGGCAGTAATCAAGATAAACTAAGACCGAGGACAGATGTATACCACAAGCATGCAGGATATACTGGTTCCCCGAGTCCGGCCTGGCAGGGTCATCTAGGGCCAGGTGAAGAGGAGAGCGAGAGGTCTAGCGATATCGGCCCGGACAGGGACACCGCAGTCCTCAGACGTCAGAGCTGCAGACCCACTAGACCAGGCTCCTACATGACCACCTACGTCCTCCTATCTCTCTCACCCCACAGAGCAATAAGCCGTCAACGGACAATCGTCATAAGTATTGGGCCTGACATCTCAAGTCCTTGATGAAGGCCTCTCATACCTACAGGACTGATCACAGCTCTCAATAGCTTCCCTGAACACACCATCTCCTGTTGTACACCGGGCCGAAGCACCCACAGGTTCTCAACCAGCATGTCAACGCCACAGCCACCTCACAGTCCCTGCCCGCTTGAACAACTGAGGTCATGGCATGACTCAGAATACTGAGAAAGTGCAAACGAGTTATTTACTTGTTAAGTTATCTTTGCTGAATAGACCTTACTTGTTATTTGCTTATTAACAGTCCTAAAAGTTTACCAAAAAGTTTAATCTTTGCTTACGACACTAATACAGTTTACTTGTTCATTTTGCTATTTTAAAAAGTCATAAAGTTTCCTGAAAAAGTACTAAAGGTTATCTTGGCCTACAACATCTTAGTATTACTTGGTTCATTTTTTTTACTAATAAAGTGTTGTTGAAAACTTGCCTGGAAAAAAATGGTTAACCTCTCATCTGTGGGATAAAAGGATTTGTGGGGATGAACAACCTCCAGTGCAAGCCGTAGTGGGGACTGTATGCGTGCCACATCCAGGCGATTCCTGATTGATTCTCCCCTTTCTATAAAAATAGTGTTGTCGCTAGGTAGTCCTTCTACTACTCTAGACATACTGCATACCCTCTAGAATTAACGAGCATAACATTCACCAATACAAACGTTTGTTGTTTGAATACTTTAATACAGATAGGCATACGCTAATTCCTTTCCTATTCTGGCTACTTAACGACTGTGTAGACGTGTCATGTACACCTTCTGTTTTCTCCCTCTTTTCCGTTTTTAGCTGCAGGCGATGTCCTGAGGGGATGGCCAGAGATGCAGAGAGATATCAGTGGATGTTTAAAGGAATTGATCAACAGGAACATAGAAATTTGTTGCCCAGTATATGTCGCGTGATGTCACGATCGTACGACAGCGGGAAAGTTTCATCCATTCACACAGTTTTGTGCAGTCTCAAAACCACTTCTTGGTGCGGAATGAAATCAGCAGTGGATGCTATGCTCGAGTGGGAGTAAGAAGGCCGATTGAAACACAGTATGAGTGAAGTACACAATGGCTGCATAGTGTTTTCCAACGAATGGCAAGCTTTTTTTAACATTTTACATCCTCTTTGCATCCGTAAGTGCAGTGGGACAGGGCCTTTATGAGTGATAGTCATAGGGTACTGTGGCTTCAAATCAAAAGCAATTGTATACAAGAAAGGTATGACTAGATAGTACTTGTAATCAAGACAAGACAGATTTTTCAGGAAAAATTCACTCAAAGATTCCAATGTAGGTGTATAAAATAGATTGAAATGAGCATTGCCTTCAGCAGCTGTCTTTGCCAGCTTCCTTCCAGTTGAACTCAAAAACCACAAAACAATGACCACATTTTGCAAATCATTTAAACTGAAGCCAAGGTGCCACTTGTGGTTTGGCATAGAATCTCTGAGTGCAATATGAACAAAAACCGCATGATTGCTGTCCTTGGGTTGGGTTTACCAACCCAAATGGCCAGCAGTTTGGTGGTTTGAATCCCTAGCACCATGTAATGGACCGGCTCTGTGGGCATGGCTTGGTGGGCATGGCTTGGTGGGACTCAGTCTTTAAAAGGAAGAAGACAGGCGGGCATGGGCATGGCCAACCAATTCAAATCATCCCTACCACCTCTCCTGACGTGGTGCGAAGTAATTGAATTTCACCTCTGCTCCCATTACTTGTCCCAGCTTCTGCCAACCTAGCCATTGGAAAGCATGTAAAAATGCAAGTAGAAAAATAGGGACTCCTTTAGTGGGAAGTAACAGCGTTCTGTGCACCTTCGTCATTTAGCCATGCCGGCCACATGATCACGGAGACATCTCCAGACAGCACTGGCTCTTTGGCTTTGAAATGGAGATGAGCACCACCCCCTAGAGCCAGAAATGACGAGCAAGGGGAACCTTCACCTTTTACCTATCAGAACAAGGGAATCCATCAAAACATGTCCCTTATCAGCCACAGAAACATGTTAGTTATTTTGGGTTTAAATTCCAGTCTTTCACCAGGTATCCAAGCCATCTGTCTGGTAGAGTATTCTACACTTGTTACTTTTGAAATACAAATCTATCTCTTCCTATTTATGAAAGAATGCATGACTTTGGGTAAAGATTTATTTTTTAAAGTTAAAAAAAAATATCATCCATCCATAATTTTTAAAAGGGCCTTATTATTATGAATGTGGGGGTAAAAAATTCACAACAGATTGGAGCCGATGGCTTTGATGGGTTATTTAGAAGTGATGGCAGAATCTCTGTCTTAATTTGATGGTAGCTCTGACGTGTTGACAACATCAGAATAAGAGAAGTCTTATCTCTCTTTTCTTCTTTTTTTCTTTTTCTCTCTTCAAAGCTGTACTTCGCACCTCTATAAATCAGTATATTATTATTATTGTTGTTGTTATTATCGTTATTATTATTGTTGTTGTTATTATTGTTGTTGTTATTATTATTGTTGTGATTTTGATTTTGATTTTGATTTTGATTTTGATTTCAGCTATTTAGCTTGATTGCAGGGATACCATATCTGTAGTGGAAACATCCAGCTGACCATTAGATGGCAGCAAAGATCTCTGGACTACAGAGATAGTTACAACTATACTGAACGGAAAGAAAAAAAAAACTTTTCTGTGTAATTAGACAGAACAGAACAGATGGGGAGGAAAGGAATCGATATATCTTATGCATGTTATATGTGTGTTTACACCATTTTTTTTTAAAGAGGATACAGGTAATCCTCAAGAATGGTGCAATGGCCAAGAGGTGGAGCCCTCGCCTCACAATCAGGAGGCCGTGAGTTTGATCCTAGGTAGAGGCAGATATTTCTCTTGCTGGGCACACTGAGAATTTATCTGCTGAACAAAACTCTGCATTGACAACAGGAAGGGTATCTGGCCATTAAAACATCTGCAAGCTCCATTCAGTTGCCCAGATTCCACCCAGAAAGAGATTATGGGGTCATTAAAAGATGATGATGATACAGGTAGTCCTCCACTTGTGACCATTTGTTTAATAACAAAGTTACAATGGCCTTTGAAAAAGTCACGATTTATTGTTGCACTAACCTCTGGTCACACGATTCCCAATTCAGGTACCTGGCAACTGGAGCACATTTATGATAATTGCAGAATATTTAGTCTGCTCCCTTCCTAGCCAGCTTCCAGCAAGCTAAGTCAATTGGGGAAGCCATTTAATGATCATGGATGAGTCACTTAACAACCATATCACTTAGTGACAGTTTTATTTACAATAATGTGTACATTATCTATGTAAGTAAGTAACTTCTTCCTAAGTTGCAAAACATTGGATGTTGGTTTGATTAGTAATTAGAGCCAAATTTTTATATTTGTATAAAATTTATATTTGTATTATACTTCTATTTCAGAAAAGTCTAGACAGTCACTTCTCTAAAATGACTCATCTATTCTCTGCCTCCCGAGGCCCAGCTGATTGGCTGGGTCTTCTTTGGTTGCCCTGCATAGGAGAATGGAGCTGGAAAGCCGGTTAGTGGAGTGGGGAATGAATGGGGATTTTGCAGTATCCTTCCCCCAGGAGTGGAGAGGAAATGGATTTTACAGTATCCTTCCCCTGTCACTCCCACCAAGCCATACCCATCAAGCCATACCCACAGAACCGGTAGTAAATATTTTTGAATCCCACCACTGCCCTGGAAGTGTCTTTTAATATAGTTCTATCTGATTCCAACCCTTTGAAACAGCTCTGCATTGTCAGCTCAAGCCACTCCATTTTTTTTGTTTGTTTGTTTGAACCTGAGTGTTGGAAAGGAAAGAGAGAGGAAAAAATTGCATCGGTCACCTCTAGCCTACAATTCCCATCGTTGGCTTGATTTGTTCTATGAGCACATTCATTCCATCCATGCTAAGACACCACACATATCAAGGCAGGAAAATAGAGAATCTTCTAGCGACACTAATGGCTTCATAGTTTCCGGGCCCTGAGCATCCATTAAAGGTTGATGCCCTCCAAGGGACTTTGACATTTCCATTGTCTGTATCCACAGTACAATTCACACACCTCCGTGGGGCCATTTGCTGACCTCAATGGTGTAAGTTAAAGCCAGAGTGTGATAGAAACAGACAGTGCGCTAAGCATTTTTAATTGGAACTCAGGTTCTTTATTGATTTCCCCAGTATCCCCTTCTTCTGCCCTTGTCTGAATAGAATGTTTTCATTAACAAATAGCGAAATATTTAGGAGCCTTAACATTCCCAGAATGCTTTTGTATTTGTAATGTGCATTAGATGCAAAGTTGCGTCTGCTCTTAATAGGCTCAAAGAGGAATGGCTGCACTTTGGCTAAACCAGACAAGTTGATTGCTGCCTAAATAACTAATACATCTTCATAGCAAATGAACACCAGAGCTAGGCGAAAAAGGCAAAAATAGCCAAGGTCATACCAATTAGTAGAACAAAAACAACACAAAATCAAAAGAAAACATTTCCGGAGTGGAAATTAGTCTCATTTGTGTATTTCTTGGACTATAGGAATTGTCCTTTGAATGCCAGGATTCCACCTACTTTGAAAAGATCACCGGCTGGCTAGTTATCTCTCCTGTGGACTTATTTCCACATCTACCAGGAATTGTCTTCACATATTCCTCTGAATGTATTTGAATGATGTCGGCTTCCAAAGTTACGACTTAACTGAAAAGGACAGTTACAACCAGTGATGAGATTCAAACATTTTTACTACCGGTTCCATGGACGTGGCTTGATGGGCATAATGTGTCTTGGTGGGCGTGGCTTAGTGGGCAAGGCAGAGGAAGGATACTTTAAAATCTCCATTCCCTCCCCACTCCTGGGGGAAGGTTACTATAAAATCCCATTCTCTTCCCATCCTACTAAAGCCCCTGTCACACTGCACCAACGGATGGAAAGAGGATGTAAAAGGGAGAAAAACACTTGCCATCTGTTGGTTAACGCGATGCATCCGTTCTGTACTCACTGCCTCCGTTTTTCTTCCTCTCTATCCGTCCAGCATCCGTCTATTGACATTTCATCCGCTCAGAAGGTTTTGAGCTGCTCAAAACTTTTGAGCGGAAAATGTATCCAATGCATCCATTCTGCATCCTCTAGGCATACGGGGGACATCCGTTCTGCATCCATTATGCATCTGCTATATCCGCTAGGCATCCGCTGCACATCCACGCAACTCAAATCCGTTCCAGCGGTAAACGGATGCAGGGAGGAAGCGGAATGGATGCGCAGCGTTAGTAGCAAGGACGGAGAAAGGATGAAAGCGGATGCAAATCGCATCTGCATCATCCGCTACGCATCTGCTCTGCATCCGCTCTGCATCCTCTACGCATCGTCCGCTACGCATCCTCTACGCACCCTCTACGCATCCTCTACACATCCACTCTGCATCCTCTACGCATCCTCTACGCATCCGCTCTGCATCCTCTACGCATCTTCTACGCATCCTCTACGCATCTGCTCTGCATCCGCTCTGCATCCGCTTTCCATCCGCCCTGCGTGCTCTCCCCGTCCGTTCCTTTCCGTGTTATCTGCTCTGGTTATGCAAATTTTTGCCCCTTTTGAGAGCGGATAACAACGGATGGAACATTTTTCTCGTCCGCTGTGTCCTTTTTACAAACGTTTTTCATCTGTTGGGCAGTGTGACAGGGCCTTAACCTGCTAAAGGTCATAAGTCACCTTTATCAATGTCATTGTATCAATAGCAATAGCACTTAGGCATATATACTGCTTCACAGTGCTTTTACAGCCCTATCTAAACGGTTTACACAGCCAGCATATTGCCTCCAACAATCTGGGTCCTCATTTTATTGATCTCGGAAGGATGGAAGGCTGAGTCAATTTCTGAATCGAACTCCTGGAGTGAGCAGACAGTTAGCCTGCAGTACAGCATTCTAACCACTGTGCCACCACGGTACTTAATGACTCATAATTATGACAATTGCAGTATTCTGGGGTTGTGTAATCTCCTTTTGTAACCTTTGGATGAGCAAAATCAACAGGGAAACCAGATCGACTTAACAACTGTGTTACTAACTTAACAACTGTAGTGATTCATTTAACAACAGTGGCAAGAAAGGTCATAAAATGGGGCAAAATTCACTTAACAAATGTTTCGCTTAGCAATAGAAATTTTGGGCTCAGATGTGGTTGTAACTTGGGAACTACCTGTAAATACTTATTAATGGTTTGCTTATATTAGCAATGGGTGGGGGTCTTTTGCTGATAACCCTGCCCCTCAAAAGCAAATTGTAGTCACATGACTATGGGAGACATTGCAAGCAGTTGTAAAGGTGAGTCTGTCGCTAAACATTCTAAATGCAGTCACATGACAGCTCTGAGAGTGTGTGTATGATATGACACTTCATGAAAGCTGGAAGTGCTTTATGGGCCCTAAAGCACCCATTCTGGACCTGAGGTCATTTCAAACAGTCATTAAGCAACGTCGTAAGTTGAGGACTGGTAGTAAAATATTAATCTACTCATTTTTCCAATGAGAAGGTTCTTGGGAAGAATTTGATGCGTACAAAAGCCAACACCAGCTGCAAAACTGGCAACGATGATTTCATATATCTGTATCTATACTTGTAATTAGATTTATAATTATTAGCTATAATAATAATAATCACAATACAGCCACAGTAATCATTTTGCATTAGTAGTCTGTGTTGTTTATCTATCTAGCAGCCTTGAAAGGCTCTTGGCTTCACCTCCAACCAGAATTTGATAAAGCAAATAAATTGAACGCTGCCACTGATAACCTCCTGTGGGTTTTTTTTTTCCTTCCTGTTTTCTATTTTCTTTTTTTTTTCTTTTTGTCACATTATGACTGAAGCACAGTTAACGTGCATTTGTCTTTTGTGGTCTTTGTTTGCTGGGAGCTACTCCAGTCTTAATTTGATATTTTTTTTAAAGCTCTGTCACTGCTGCTCTTGTTTAATAAGTAGTTAATCAATTCTATGAAAGTGACATGACCCCTTTGCTGCCAGCAATGCTAAAACAGGACATTGTGATTAATTTTTGGTGCTCACATGCCAGCACGGCATGCAGAATAATTCTTAATATAGTGACTCCAGGATATCTAAATGCACATTTATGGGGGTTTCGGTTGTTTTGCCTCCTGCCTGGTGATCAGTTTGAGAGACAACGCATTCCAGGATGAAACTGTCAATGGCAACGTAGAAGGTGATAAAGGGGGCATTTTGGCTCTTTTGGGGAAAAAAAAAAAGAAATCCTTGGCCATTTAGGGAGTTTCTGGAGCCAATTCGAAACAGGCTTTGAATGCACTGCTGGTGCAAAGACCCATAAAAATTGCACTCCAAATTTAAATTATGGCATCCTTATGTTGTGGCCTGTTGGCCACCAGCCCCTCCAGCAGCCGAATCAGAAGAGGAGATGTGGGAGTCAGGAACAGCACCAAGGCAACATGGGAGGTCCGAGGGGGAAGAGGGATTAGAGCTGGCAGGAAGAGAGACAAAGGCAGAGCCTGGGCTGGATGAAGAGTCAACAGCCCCCAGGTCTGGAGGTGGCTGATGAGGAAGAGGAGGAACAGCTGGGTCCAGTGCCTGACATGCGAATGTGCAGAAGGCAGAGGAGAGGAGAGCAATGGGAATCTATGGGCTGATCCTTGGGAGGGAAGAGCCACTACTGCTTCCAAGGCCTCACCCTAGCTCTGGGGATAAAAGGCAAGGGACAGAGATGAATAGATATGGCAGACAACTATTCATCTTCTGGCTGGATGGATTTGTTATTTTTTGAAAGAAAATTTTTGCCAGGGCTGCCAGCATTCCTAATAAAGGAATTTTTTGAGTTCACATCAGAGGGTTTGTTGTGTTTGGGGAGCTGGGTCAGAACACCTTGCCTGTCTGGATGAATCTGTCATGCAGGCTTAGGGTTGGACATGGTATAATCAACGCTGTATGAAAATTATACAATTATACAACTGGTCCTTGACTACATTTAATGACCATGAGAAGTGACCACAGGACTAAAAAAATGACTTTTGATTGGTCTTCACTCTTACAACCACTGTAGCATCTCCATAGTCACAGGATCAAAATTTGGCCCCTTGGCAGGTTATTTGTGATAGTTGCTGTTCTGACCCAGCCTTCACAAGCAATGAGAAATCACTTATTCACACATAAAGCAACCCCCCTTTTTTCTTAAAGTGGGGAACGACAATTGGATAGACAAAACCAAAAATAATTTGTTACAAATGAAAGTTTTTCCCCTTATGAAATGGGTCAAGAACAATCTCTGTTTAATCTGAACTCAAGATTTAAAAGGTTGTTCAAGCAAATTCACTCATTATTTCCCAGCAGGGAGACTCCGTTGCCACCTCAAATACAAAGCAATTAGTCCCAACAAACCTGGTTCTGGCAAAGGAATCTGACTTGATCAATGTACACCAGAAAATGAACAGTTGACAATAACAACAGGCCACTCCTAAACCCTTACTATTTATTTCCCAGCCAGGGAGGGACTTGCTAGCATCTACGTCTTTTTTTTTCCCCTGAGAGCCGGCTTATTGCTTTCCATTGCTCTCCTCTCCTCTCTATGTATACATGAATCTGAGATGGGCCCCATCTGTTCTTCTCCCTCATTCAGCTCAGCCCTTGAAGACATCTCTGTCTTTGCACCTGGGAGATGATAGGAGGATCCAGCCCTGCCTCTACTTCTGGTCCCTCATCAGAGCCTTCCAAAGGCTTTGAAGCAGGCCCAGGCTCCCCTCTTTGTCTGACTTTGCTGCTAGCTCTGCTGGCAGCTGACAGACCACAATACATCCTGAGGTCATTTGATCACCATTTGTAGCCTTCCCGGATAGCTCCCAACAAGCAAAATCAATTTGTAGAAGCCAGATTCGCTTAATGACTATGTGGTTCACTTAACTGCAGTGATTTGCTTAACAATATAGCAAGACAGAAAAATTCTGGATGTTAAAAAATTGTTGAACAATTGTTTTGCTTAGCACCAGAAATTCTGGTCCCAATTGTAGTCGTAAGCAGAGGAACCACATATATTCTAATAGTATCATTTTTAAAAGCTTTATTGGTGTCAATTTTGTGTAGTTTTCATGCACAAGTTGGTAGAAGGACCAGATATACATTCCATAACAAAACAAAAAAATGGCAAATTCAGAAATGCAAAAGTATTTCTGTTTCTGCCTATTTGTCTGCTTTTAACATCCAGAAGAGAATGTTTATGTGATTTTTTAAAAAACGTACACATTTGGAATGCTCATTTTCTATGTTATTCAGGTAATTTATTCAGCAAAATGTATTTTAATATAATTTTCACCTGTGTTCGCATTTCTACCAGTTCTTCATCCATAATTTATAATTGTTTCAGTTGGAAAACTACCTTACAAAATATAAGGAAAAATTGTGAACATTGACGGATAATTATTCTGTGGTTCAATTATTGGTTTGGGAAGTGCAAATTAGTCATTTGCTAACAGCCATTAAGCAAAATTTCTTACCTCAGTAGATCAGAGGTGCAAACTACCTTTCCTCATTCATTCTATTCATGTAACAGGAATGCTTTTATTTATTGCAGGTATTTTCCATCTTTGTTTCAATGAACTTGGTTTTCTGTTCTGTGTTGCTTATATTTAGACTTTCCAAGCACTCCAAGCCTGAAATCTCTCTACCTTCAAACTGGATCGACATAGTCTAAGAGACTGTACATAAAATGTGTAATTCCTCTAGGCTTAGAGCAAGATTTTAATGGGTAGAAGAAAATAATTATTTATTGTGCTCTTTGTTTAGCTATTATAATATCAGGAAACAAGAGAAACTGTTAAAATATGTTGACAATAAAAAATGACTAAGTTAAGAGAAAAAACACATGTTATCTCTCTGTCTCAGTGCATTGTATCAGTCTCCAAAGGCTCATAAAAAGACAATTGATGGATAAATTGACAGCTTAAACAAGGCATTTTTGGATCAGTTCAGTGGTACAGAAGGGGCCTACTGCTGCTGTTTATTTACTACTGTTTATTTAAAGGGGATTAACGTTTATAACAATTCTAGCTTCACTTATCCAAACAACCGGGGAAGAAATTTCAAAACCCACTTGCAGTATCGAGCATGCTACCAAACTCATGGATACAGTGAATTTAATATGAATTATAGGCTCTTCTTTGGCAAAGTAGGTAGAGGAATAACAGAACAGAAGAGAACCTGGAACATTTTTATCTGACAGATCAACAGCTGTCACAACTTATCTAAAAAATATGATGTAGCACAAAATATATTAAAATTTGGATTAGCTCAAAACTGAATGTTTGAAACACATTTGGGTATAGTAAGCAATGCCAGAGAAGAGCTCCTGTGAAACTATTTACATCTGAAAGCCACAGTAAAGCAGAAGGAAGAGTAGTAGTTAAGCTTGCCCCCCTTCCCAGTGTTTTATATATGGGTGTTTTTTTTAAAGTGTATGTTAGCCAGGATCATAGACATAGAATAACAGAGTTGGAGATAATCTAATCCAACTGCTCCTGCTGAAGCAGGAGAGTCTCTTCCAAATTTTACCTAGGATCGAACTCACAGCCTCTTGATTGTGAGGCAAGAACTCCACCTCTAGGCCACTACACTGGAAGACTGAGGTGGCTGGCTGCCTTTGTGAAAGGAATTTTTTGGGGCCATGTTATTTTTACTCATGGGACACCTGAATGTTGGTAGGCAATCAGGGTAGGCTCCTTTCTTGTCTCTATGCAGTTTATTTGCTCACAGGAATCGAACCATTGACCTCAATGGTGCCCAGGCCGAGAGTCTTACCAGTGTCTTACCACATGAGCCACCATGACTCACTATGGCTATATTCTGCTGTGATTCCATTAGATAAGAGCATGTAAGACACTGGACTTCAAAATCGCTGTGTTGGCCAAATTGCTGGTTGTCTCAGACACATGCTGGCATTGTTATTTGGTGTGGTGAAGCCAATTATCACATAAACTAGGAAATTGTAACCTGTTTATTCCATACAGGTAACCCTCAATTTATGACTAGTTACTATGACCAGTTGAACTTATGACCCATCCTCAAAATCATGAGTGTGGTATCCCCAAAGACAGAGAGACAGATGATAGATAGATGATAAATGGATAGACAGACAGATAGCTAATGATGATGATAGATAAGATGATAGACAGACAGATAAACAGACAGATAGATAGATAGCAATAGAGAAATATGATATGTATATTGTAATATATATATAAATAATATATAAATATATATATATGTGTGTGTGTGTGTGTGTGTGTGTGTGTGTGTGTGTGCTGTTTTAAGCTCCTTCGGGTATTATCCACGTCATTGTAGTGCTGTTAAAGTTGTAGCAAACGTTCAGCAGAATTCCATCTGATCAATCAGCTTTGTATGATTTGGGTCTCACAGCTCATGGTTTCAAAATTCAAGCTGGTCCAATTCTGATGGCTAGGAGCCTGGTCTGTGTTCATTGCCCTACATGAGAATACTACAGATAAAAATCAGGGTAAGATACCTGCACAGGCATCAATCAAGACTGCCTTCAAAACAGATCAAAAAAACAGCAGCCATCCTGAGAAACCCAAAGACAAAATTGACCTTGAACAACCAAGCATATACGAAATTCCCTGTACATTCATGCCCGGCCACATACCAATTGGACAGACCAATAGAAGAATATACCCGCCTAGATGAACAAAACAAAAATGCAGTAAAAAACTGAACCACACTCCGCACTAGTCTAACACATGAAAAGCACAGGTCACAACATCAACTTCAATGGCACTAAAACTCTAGCCACTAGAGAAAACCCCAACCACAGAATCATCAGAGAGCATAGAGATTGAAAAAAGAACCTGACAGCATGAATAGAAGAGATGATTCCAGCAGACTTGTCAATCATTTGGAAAACCTGCATTCTCAAATAGAAAGATCTCCACACCACAAAACAGACAAACACCTGACACAGACAGACTCCCTCTGATGCCTCACTCAAAACACCCCCCCCACCAGGTACCCAGTGAAACCCTAGCTGCTAATGAAAAGGAGCCCATCCTTCACACGAAGCCAAGCTGCACTGAAAGCCTCCAACACAAAGAACAGAGTGTTGCCAGCCCAATCAAAGCACAAAACAGACAGAAGAAACAGAAACATCAATCAATCAAACTCCTAAGTCCAATGAACACGAAAACCAGGCTCCTAGCCCAATCAGAATGGACCAGCCTCAAATTTGAAACAGGAGCTGTGAGACCCACATCCATTACAGAAGCCTGATGATGCAGATGTGAGATTCTGCCTTGAAACGTGCTACAAACTTTAACAGCACACGAATGACGATGGGATAATATCACCGAAGGAAGAAACAGCACACATGTGAGTACCCGTGAAGGCTTCTGTCACCAGGTTAATAAGACACCAGGTTACCTCACATCTATATGCACAACAAAACACCAAAAAAATAATTTAAAAAAGATGAATTCAGAGCTTACAAACCCTGAAAAAATTGATAACACATAATAATACTCCCAGCAGACAAAGGAAATGCTACATAGTAACTGCGACAGGAAAAGACTATGAAACAAAAATGACAACCTACTCCAAAAGATCCACATACAACGATTAAACACAGACCCAACCACATATCTGGAAAAAATTAACAGAAGAAAATTATAACAGCCACATAAGCAAAGGAAATCCAACAGACGATTCATCCCAGAAGAAAAAATTCTTCTAGATGCCCCAATTATTACGGCCTCCCAAAAATAACCACAAAGAAGGCATACCTCTCAGACCCATAGTCAGCTCATAGGAGCACATTAAAAAACCTAGCTAACTACAGCCCATGCTGAAACCGCTGCCTTCAGTATGTACAAAACTTCATACCACTTCCTAAAGATGATCAAAGCATCTACACGTAGAACAAGAAGATCTCTTGTAAGTTTCGACGTGGTTTCACTATTCCACTCAAGTCCCACATAAAGAAACTCTTGAATCATCAAAAATAAAGTTTCCAACAGCTAAGACCTCATTGAACACAAACATGCTAGACCAACACATATTTCATATTACAAAGGACCAAATGAATACAAGCAAATTGAAGGAGCCCCTATGGGATCACCACTGTCACCCGTACATTGCAAACCTGTTCATGGAAGAATTCGAATCAGAGCCCTGGCTAATGCACCCACAAACCCAAACTATGGCTAAGATACTGATCGATGACCACATTTGTATTTGGCCCATGGAAAAGAAAACCTAAACAAATTCCTAACACACCTAAACAACACACACCCAAAATCAAGTTCACCATGGAAACGGAAATAAACAAAACAACTACCATTCCTAGATGTACTAATCTTACAAAAAGAACAGATGGCACACTGTGACACACCATATACCAAAGGAAAACACAGCACCAACCGCTTCCTCAACGCCCAATCGCCACCACCACCACAACACAAGATAAATTCTGCGAAGACACTAATTACCAGAACCAAACTCCTGGCAGATAAGACACATATAAAGACTGAACTATGCACCCTGATTGAAGTATTGACAGCCAAGGCTTCCAAAAAAACAAAATCACCAGCTTGATCCACAAACACACCAAAACAATAACAGAGACCTAGAAGACCAACAGACCTATGGAAACAGCTGTCTTGCCCTACATAAGAGGTACTACAGACAAAATCAGTAAGATACTACACAGGCATCACATTCAAGACTGCCTTTCAAAACAGACAAAAAAATAGCAGCCATCCTGAGAACCCCAAGACAAAAATGACCTGGAAAACAAGGCATAATACGAAATTCCTGTACATCATGCCGGCCACATACATTGGACAGAACCAATAGAAAATAAGTTACCCGCCTAGATGAACACAAAATGCAGGTTAAAAAAGCTGGAACACACCTCCTCACAGTCCAAACACGTGTGAAAACCCAACAGGTCACAACATCAACTCAATGGCACAAAACCCTAGCCACTATAGAAAACCCCAAAAACACACAGAATCATCAGAAGAAGCCATAGAATTTGAAAAAAAGACCTGACAGCATGAATAGAAGAGATGATTCCAGCAAGACTGTCAATTCATTTGGAAGCCTGCACTTTTCCAAATCGAAAGATCTCCACAGCACAAAACAGACAAACACCTGAGCACAGACAGACTCCTCTGATGCCTCCACTCAAACACCCCCCACCATTGCACCCAGGTGAAACCCAGCTTGCTGATGAAGAGCAGCCGTCCTTTCACACGAAGCCAAGCATGCATTGAAAGCCTCTAAACACAAGAAACAGAAGTGCTGCCAGCAATCAAACCACAAAACAGACAGAAGAAACCAGGAAACCACCAATCAATCAGAACTCAAGATCCAATGAACACAGACCCAGGTTAATAGCCCAATCAGAATAGACCAGCCTCAAATTTGAAACAGAGGAAACTGTTGAGACACACTTCCATACAGAAGCCTGCATGAATGGCAGATGAGATTCTGCTGAACGTGCTACAACTTTAACAGAACTACAATGAGCTACAACTTTACAAGAACTACAATGACGTGGGATCAATACCCGAAGGAAGCTAAACAGCACATATATACTATCATATTATATTATATATATATATATATATATATATTATATATATAATATAATATATATATAAATTATATATATATATATGGATCTCTGGTTATTCGGGTTTTCTCCCGCGTAGAATTGGAAGTAATCTAGCCAACGTTTCGATGAAGTCTCATTCATTCATCTTCAGGCTTGTTCTTCAGCTCTGTGCTCTCAAGAGTAATGTGAAGCTTGCAGCCTGCTTCTGTCCTTTTAACTGCTAGTGGGGTGTGACTTGATTGGGTGGGGTTTGGCCTGTGTTCTGCATTGGTAAGGGGGGTTGGCTGTGTTCTGATTGGCTGGGGTAGCTGTTCTGCTTAGGTTGGGGCTGGCTGTGCTCAGGTTAGTTCTTAGTTGCTGGGGATTTGAGCTGGTGAGCTGCGATCTTGTTGTTTTGGCTTGCGTGTTCACGTGGTCGTGCCACATCTTCAGGTGGGTTGTCAGTTTGCTATCTCTGTATGGGTCGAGGGGTTTGAAGTGGGTAAGTGTTTGCCAGCTGCAGTGGATGGCTTCTGGTTCGGGTCGTGTCTCCTCTTCTGTGTGGGTGTGAGTCTTTTTTCTGCGTGGAAGTTTGGTGGTAGCATCTTGTGTGGCAACTTGTGGGTGTGGGTCTGGGTCATTCTGTTTCATGTTAGGTACTCGTTTCATTAATGAGGCAGGTTTTCCAAATGGTTGGTAGCGGGAGGTATCATCTCGTTTATTCATGCTGGTGTGGGCGTTTTTCTTCTCTATGGCTTCTCTGATTATTCTGTCTGTTGAAGTGTTCGGTTTTGGCGATGGTCTGTATTTTTAAAGTCAATTTCATGTCCTGTGCGCTTGGAGGTGTTGGACCAGGGAAGAGTGTCAGCTTCTTCTTTTCTGATTGAGTTTTGTGTTCTTCAATGCGTGCACTAATTCTTCTGTTAGTTTGTGCCTATTGTATGTAGTGGGGCAGCAGTGCAAGATTTCGTATACTCCTTGGTTTTCTAACTCGATTTTGTCTTTTGGGTTCTTAGGATGGTGGATATTTTCTGTTTGTGCAGAATGGTTTTAATGTTGTGTTTGGAGGATCTTGCTGATTTTGTCTGTAGTGCCTTTTATGATATGGGAGGAGGCTTTCCATTCTCTTGTTCTCTGTCTTTGGCTTTTGGTTGGGTTTCTTTTTGGAAAGAAAACCCCAACCAAAAGCCAAAACAGAGAAACAAGAGGAATGGCAAAGCCCTCCTCCCATATTAAAAGGCACTACATGACAAAATCAGCAAGATCCTCCAAAAACAGCCAACATTAAAACAGCATTCTGCACAAACAGAAAATACTCCACCATCCTAAGAAACCCAAAAGACAAAATCGAGGTTTAGAAAACCAAAGGAGTATACGAAATTCCCTTGGCACTGCCTGCCCCACTACATACATAGGACAAACAACAGAAGAATTAGTGCACGCATTGAAACACCAAAAACTCAATCAGGAAAAAAGAACTGACCTCCTTCCCGGGTCCAACACCTCAAAGCCACCAGGACATGAAAATTGACTTTTAAAAATACCAGAACATCGCCAAAACCCGAACATTTCACAACAGAATAACAGAGAAGAGCCCATTAAGTAGAAAAAACGCCCCACAGCATGAATAAACGAGATGATACCTCCCGCCACCAACCATTTGGAAACCTGCCCTCATTAATCAAACGAAGTACCTAACATGAAGAGATGACACCAGACCCACACCCACAAGTGCCACACAAGATTTCTACACACCACACTTCCACGCAGAAAAAAGACTCACACCCACACAGAAGAGGAGACACCGACCACGAACCAGAAAGCCATACTGCAGTCTGCACCACTACCCACTTCAAAACCCCTCATGAACCCATACAGAAGCAAACTTGACACCCACCATGAAGATGGTTGCACACACGAACACGAAGCCAAAAACAACAAGATCACAGCCTCACCAAGCTCAAATCCCCCAGCAACTAGACTAACCTGAGCAGCAGCCAGCCCCCACCTTAAGCAGAACACACCCCAGCCAATCAGACACAGCCAACCCCCTTACCAATCAGAACACAGCAAACCCCCCACCCAATCCAAGTCACACCCCCACTAGCCAGTTAAAAGGAAGAAGCAGCTGCAAAGCTCACATTACTCTGAGCAAGCACAGAGCGGAAGAAACAAGCCTGAAGATGATGAATGAGACTTCATCGAAACGTTGCCTAACGATACTTCCAATTCTACGCGGAGAAAACACCGAATAACCAGAGTCCACATTACAAATACTCGCGAAAACCTCAGAAAACAAATATATATATATATATATTATATATATATATATATAATATATATATAATATATTATTATTATATATATTATATATATTATACTATATATCACCACACACAGAGAGAGGGGAGGTAGAAATAATAATAAATAATAATATAATAATAATAATAATAATGATGATGATGATTGATAGATTTATAGATCATAGATAGAAGCAGAAAGAGATATGAAGAACATAGAGAGCAAGAGTAGATAGGTAGGGAGTTAATGCAATAGATAATAGGTAGGTAGGTAGATAAGATAGATCATAGATAATAAAATGATATATGCGTAGTGTGATTGATAGACGATAGAGAGATAGAAGATGATAGATACATAGAGAGAGTACATGCGTAGTAGATAATGATTGATAGATACACTAGATAGATAGATAGATAGATAGATAGAAGATAGATTGATAATGATGACAGATGATAATGTGGATTGGTTAGATGACAGATAATGCAGATAGATAGATAGATAGATAGATAGATAGATAGATAGATAGATAGATAGATAGATAGATAGATAGATAGATAGATAGACAGACAGATAGACAAACAGACAGACACGTGATACATAGATGGGTGTATTTTATTTATCTTTTATCTATTTTGATTGCAAGTCACTCAAAGTTATATAAGTGGGATTTGTGGCAATACAGATCAATTGTATAAATAAATAAATTTGATGCAGCAGGATTCTCTATTCAGCTTTCAACAAATGAGACTAATATTTCTTGCATTGACTGCTCCAAAATATGGCAAATGATAATGGACAGAGCACACTTTAGAATCCCTTTTTAATGATTTCTGTGCTGATAAGGAAACAGCCATTTTCATAATCTCACAGGGTTTGTTTACGTTCTCTTTTTATTCTTGTACTAATCTTCTCCCAAATGGCCAGATAATACAGAGTTACATTCCCCTGAATTTCAAAAGAGACAGTTGTGAAAGATTAATGGTTCGAGATCCTTGGGGGGGGGGGGGGGGGGGNGGGGGGGGAGGTGTGCACATGAAAATGCTGGCTTTAGTTGCAAGAGAAGAATGTTGAAAAGTACATGAATTGTGATTAAAATAGCCCCTGATGAGATAATGTCTCCTTGATGAAGATTATAAAACGGACCATGGCTTATTGATGGAACAGACTGTATTGTCTACAAACAGCCTAAAATACAAAATGAGATTTCATGTAAAAAAAAAAGGCTGACAGGCACTACAGATTAGAATAGATAGATAGAATTGAACCAGGATATTTCTTTATATGTAAATGAGGACTGAAGCCAAAATTTCGAGCACAGTTAGGGATTTATTTTTAGTTTGGT
The DNA here is from genome assembly GCA_004320025.1 of Laticauda laticaudata. NCBI lineage: Eukaryota > Metazoa > Chordata > Lepidosauria > Squamata > Elapidae > Laticauda > Laticauda laticaudata. The sequence goes on along the minus strand of BHFT01046367.1, from coordinate 2,708 downwards.
AGGAACTCGAACAAAGAAAAACATTGATAGAAGCCTATGCATTCATTTATGGCATGGGAAATTGTGGATAAAGAGAATGTCTCTCTCTTCCACAATGCTAGATTAACATTAAAATGAAATTTTGAGGGATTTAGAAGAGACAAGAGAAAGTATTTCTTGATATGAAGTGTGGAAATACTGTGGAATTAGCTAATATTTGGGGGGGGTGCAATTTTGAGGATTTAGTAATCCATGTTGTATTTTTATCCTTTTTATCACAGGTAAGATTAGGGTTAGCTATTGAATGCAACAGAATCCATGTTGGTTGGTTGATTGGTTGATTGGTTGATGGATTGGTTGGGTTGGGTTGGGTTGGTTGGTTGGTTGGTTGTTTAAAGAAAGAAGAGTTACTGTAGTTGTTATTGGTAGCCGTCCCTTCTATAATGTTTGTGCAAGATTTTTTTTCATGATTCCATTTGTATAGGACTTGGCTTGAGTGTCTGACTAAAAAGCCAAAATACAAAGATGATTGATTGATTGTGTGCCATTGGGTTGTTTTTGATTTTTTAATAATCACATAGAATTTTTCTATGATTTATTCCCTAACCTGGTCTTTCAGGACTTCCAAACTTCTATTTTCATTGTAACTATCCATCCATCTTGCTTCTGGTCATCCTCTTCTTCTTTTCCTTTCCAGTTTTCACTGCATTAGAGCCGTCTCCAGAAACCTAGGTCTTCGCCTATTGTGTCTGAAGTACAATAATTACATCTCAATTGATAGGTTGAGTTATTCAAGGAGCCTTGGTTTGTTTTCATGGTTGTTCATGGAATCTTCTCCAACACAAAAATTATTTTTATCTTGCTTCTTCAACTTTTGCTTTCACAGAGTATTCATAAGGAATATGATGGCTGGCAAGATTCTGACCTTTGTAGATATAGACACACCCTCACATTTGAATATCTTTTCCAAGACATTCGTGGATTATTGCCTGATCCAAATTCTTCACTCTTATCTTATTAGTTAGAAAGATGGGATCCAAAATATCAAGCAGAAATAAGGAACAAGAGACATCATTTTATAAATGTGGAGCAAAATTCTTGGTAGTAACAGGAAGGCAACAACATCCTCAGAAGTTCTGGGAAGGACTGGTGACTGTTTGCAGAGGCATTAGTCTCCCTTTCTAACCACTGTTATCTTTCCTATCTATCTCCCTCCAAATTCTGCATCAACTTGTCAAAGACAGAAAAGGATGTGTCACTGGAAATGAATGTAACCAGAAGGTTGACATTATCCTAAAATTGTTAAACAATATTTGATTGGTGTTTGGGATTCAAATTGCAGTTGGAACACTCAAGATCTACACTGCTCCCAACTTAATTCCTTCTCTCTTCCTCCCCTCCCCCCCCCATGGAGAGACAGACAGACAGAGACTCTTTGTAAATTGGGGAGTCCCTAGGGTAGCTTCTGACTGATATAGATAAATATATTAGAAGTGTACCCTGGTAGAAAATTATAATTATCAAGCTATAACAAACTCACATTTTATGATTTTGCAATCTAATCTTCAAGACTTGCACAAATGACTGAAATGTTATTAAGTCACTTTCTTATGGATAAGCTAAGCTTTAGTATATTAACTCAATTATGTCCCTCCAACTTAGTACAACCATCTTTGCAAAATAGATTTCTACCAGTCCTTGAAAGAAGTTTGTCCCTAGATGGTTTGATCAAAGCTGTGTTGCTAAATATTTCATTCTTAATATCCAAATTAATGACAAAGGAAGGAGGGAGGGAGGAAGGGAAGGAAAGAAGGAAGGAACGAAAGAAGGAAGGAAGGAAGGAAGGAAGGAAGGAAGGAAGGAGGAGGGAGGGAAGGAGGGAAGGAAAAAAAAAACCCTCAGGCATATCACCTGAATGCCTCCTGTATTTGATGAGTTAATTTTCCAGACAAAACTGCAGTGCTGATATTGCTTGATAAATTCACTTGGATTTATTTTTAATTCATTCTAAAAGAGGTTTTATTCTTTTTTCCCCTTCCTTGCTCCTGTGCTTGTCAGTATACCTATTATCTACACTCATAAGAACTTTGGATAATAAAACCAAGGTGTATAGATTGGTGATAAAAATAATGCGTGGATAATGAAATAATTATGAAGTACTCCTTGGTGAAGACAAAACAGCCTCTCCCACCTTCTTTCCTCTTTTACAACATTAAATAGGCATGTGTTAAACCTCACCAAGACTATAAAACACCTACCCTGATGTACAATAATTTTAGATATTTAAAAGAAAATACATATCCTATGAGAATATATACACTGCTCAAAAAAATAAAGGGAACACTTAAACAACACAATGGAACTCCAAGTCAGTCACACTTCTGTGAAATCAAACTGTCCATTTAGGTAGCAACACAGATTGACAATTAATTTCACATGCTGTTGTGCAAATGGAATAGACAGCAGGTGCAAAGCATGGGCAGTTAGCAAGACATCCCCAATAAAGGAGGGGTTCTGCAGGTGGTGACCAGACCACTTCTCAGTTCCTATGCTTTCTGGATGATGGTTTGGTCACTTTTGAATGCTGGCAGTGCTGTCACTCTAGTGTTAGCATGAGACGGAGTCTACAACCCACCCAAGTGGCTCAGGTACTGCAGCTCATCCAGGATGGCACATCAATGCGAGTTGTGGCAAGAAGGTTTGCTGTGTCTGTCAGCGTAGTGTCCAGA